>JAVSBS010002537.1:0-60049 GCA_033124195.1 Coracias cyanogaster | reverse complement strand
TCATGAATAACAAAATCTCACTGAAAACTCTCCGAAAGAAAAATCCATTTAATTTTCATTTTTCCTTTATAATCTTAAAGATGTATGAAATATCTGAAACCAAGTTAATGAACAATTCTTACAAAACTACATAAAGAAAAAGTGTGCAAAGGAGACTTGGACCCACATTCACAAAGGTGTAGTTCCTCTGACCTACAGACATATAAGTATCTGAAACCTTCAACAATCTCAGTTGCAATCCTTTGCTCACAATTACAATGCTGGAGAGAAATTTTTATAGCTAAAATTTTTCAAATGACTGTAAAACTTGTCTTTAAGAGTAAGATTTAGGAGACTAATCAGCCCTTCCCCTCTATTGATTTCCCTAGAACATAAGCTCCTTTAAAAAAATATTGAAAATAATCTAGATTTTCCAGAGAAGCATTAAAGCCACCAATTTATTTTGCTATCCAATTTAGCAGAAAATCATCATTATCTATGGAGTAAGATATGGTACTTTTTGTTTAGCATTCACAAAAGAACTTTTTTTTTCCCTGAAACAAGCCCAGGTTCCCAACCTTAATGTCTGTAAACAGCTCTGAATGAGCCAATGCAGTGCTGCCTTCCCAGGCCTGCCAAGACCTCTGCTCTGTGCAGTTCTCAAACAGCTGCAGTACTGAGAAGACCAGGCTGTTCCACGCTGCCTTTCAGAACCCCGAGGACAGCAGCCAAGCAGAGAAAGAGCATTACTCTCCTTTCTCCTTGGTACTAGGCTGACTTGTAGAAGCAGAATCTAGAGTAATTCCCACAGAAGCTGAACCTAAGAACACAAAGGTAAAGCAAAGAAATATTTTCTTTCACCAAATAGTTTATTTCATCAGCTGAGAGAAGGATGCTTCAAAAAACCCCCTGTTTCTTAGTGGCACATATGGACGGACGCTGGATGGCTTGAATGTGGTCCAAGTACAGTAGTCTGCTTAGAGTGCCTGAATCTCGCCAGCAGCTGGGGCAGGTTTTACCATCAGGGTTGTGTCCTCTTATGCCATACTTCTCCACAGCAGTCCCTGGGTAATGAATGGCACTCAGAAAAGCCTTTATCTCATAATTCAATACTACAGCGCTTACTACAGGAAGTCCTTGGATTCAATGGGCATCCTCACACTTCTTTATAGTTTGGGCAAAAGGCTCATTTTAGAAGGTCTAAGTGGTAGAAATATACATTTACATTGCTTTTATTCAGAAGTCTTAACATAGAGTGCATCAAATCCCGATTCAATAAAAATCTGCAACAGAGTCATTAAGGAAGGATGACAGCTAGCTCTCCTTTACAATTTTATCAAGCCAAGAATTTGTTTGGCTTTAAAAATATACCAAACAAAAAAAGAGAGGCTTAGGTCTCTAAAAACATGTGACTAGTGAAATCCTTCAGAAAATTCCATACAAATTTCATGTTTTCCAGCCTAATTAAAAGTAAAACTGTTACTTGGATCTCTAAAAGGAATACAGGACAGTAATGGCAGATGATTCTTAAGTAATCATCCATCAAGTACCTGAGAATTAATGATTTCTAGGTATAATATTTCAGGAAACAATTTCTGTACTATAAAGAGATATTAAACATTTTTCTGTAAGGAAGAACTTAATGGACTGTGCTTAGCTCTGGAAAGAGCCTTCTTTCCATCAGCAATTTCTTCAGAATAGTTTTGGTTATCTCATTTCTGTACAGACAGAGACAATCCAATGTCTTACAAGCTGCACAGAATCTGTTAACACGAGGCAGGACTTAAGAAAGACATACTTAAATATTTAAAATTAGTATTATTTTATTTGACTTTAAGCCCCTGAAGACGGGCTCATTACCACAGCACTACTGCTAGGTGGAACTGTAAGAGGAAAGAATCAATTACTTTATGTAGCCATAGGCAGGAAGATCATCACAATTGGCCATAGGAGGAATGGTGAAGTAATCTAGGGAGTTCCTGAATGCTGAACTTTGGGAAGGGAAGGGACTCGTTCCTCTCCTCTGGACCATGTAGGAAACGCCAGGTTCTAGACTAGGTAACTAGTAGCAATTCAAACAAACCATAAGTATAGTGTGGTCAAAGGGAATGGCCAGTCATCAGTCCCTAATAGTCAACATTTGTAATCCTCTACTTCATCAGAATAAACGAAATATGACTCCATTTGAACTAGTTCAGTCCTCTTACACGCATGAAATATTAGGCATGGAAGATCCAAGACAGATAAAGAAAAAATTTTAAACCCTCTGCAAGAAATTATGCCAGAAGCCTTTACCCAAAGCTGTATCTGTGGTTTGCTTGAAAATTGTAAGTTCAGGAAAAGGTAGTTAAGTTAGTTCCATCTGTTTGTAGTAAGGATGGCTTCCTTTCCTGACAAGAAGATTTGGGGTTCTCTGGGACATGAGATTAAAGAGCAGCCCTCCTCCTGCTGTGTCTCCCTGCTCCACTCATCAGAACCTGTGGGTCGTTATCAACAGGCTGAAATGAATTGTTCATACAATTACATCATTAGTAAAACGACGAATGTACAAATCTGTGTTCTTTAAGAGAAAGCAGTAACAGATTCTAAAACAAAAAACACACGAGAACTAGGCTTAAAAGCTGATAAAAACCAGCCTGTAGAAAATATTCTGTAAAAAAAAAAAAAAAGAAATCAAGTAAAGCAAGACCTTCCCTGCAACAAAAGAAGCGTCAGTATCATATATAAGATTCAAAACGTGCCCCAGTGAGCAGAGAGGGATCTGAATTCCCTGTCCAAGGTGACTGAACCTCGGAGGCACAGGCGGGGATGCCGCCCGCGCCCTCCGGCTCTACAGATGCGAAGGGGGTTTAGGGGCTTCTGCGGAACCCCTCGGCAGACGGGGCTCCCCAGAGCCCGTCCCCGCCGCGCCGGGGGACGGCAGCCGGGACACACCGCGGGGCACCCGCGGCTCTGCCCGGGAGCAGGGTCCCGCCAGCTCCGACCCCGCACAGGGGGGCCCGGCCCTGGGAGCTCCCCGCAGCCCCCGGCCCAGCAGCCCCTCCCGGCCGCCGGGCAGCCGGCCCCCCGGGCTGTCCTCCTCTCGCCGCCTCACGCCGGCCCCAACGCGACAGCGCCGGGCCCCGCGGACCCCGCCTGAGGGGAGACCCTTCAGGGGGAGCCTCCCCGGTCCCCCGCCGCCGCCTGGGGCCCCGCAGCCCGCCCGTTCCCGAAGCCCTCGGTCCCCGAGCCAGCTGCCCCCACGCAGCGGGTCCCCGCCGCCGGTGCCCCCTCACCCGCGGACTCGCCGGTGTTGATCCAGTCCGGGTTCGCCAGGCTGGCGATGGCGAATATGTCGGCGGCCAGGAAGAGGCATCCTGAGATGATGGTCAGTTTGTCCATCTCCGGCGGCTGCCCGCTCCGGCCTCCGCCCGGCTCCCGCAGCGGGCCCGGGCCGGGGGCGCCTCACAGCCGCGGCTCCATGGGCCCCGCGCTCCCCCGGGCAGCGGCGCCAGGAACGGGCCCCCCGGACGGAGCCGGAAGCGAACCCGGCGGGCGGGGGGAGCGGCGCTTACTCCGGAAGGGAAACCCACTCTCGCCGGCGGTCTCCCGCGGGCGGGGCGGCGCTTCCCGCGGGGGGGCGGGGCCGCCGCCGCGGCGGGGCGGGGGAAGCCCTGAGGCCGCCGCGGGCTTTCTCCGGGCAGCGGGGCGCGGCTTGCGCCGGGGCCGGGCCCTAAAGGGGCGGGCGGGTGGCGCCGCCGCGGGGCCTGTAGAGGGCGCTGCCGGCGCGGAGGCGGGGACGCGGCTGTCCCGTCAGGGCGGGTCTCCCGTCAGGGGCGGCCGCGCCCCCGACGCCTCCTCGTCCCCTCCCGGCCCCGGCACCTGTCCCGCAGCCCGGGCCCTCACGCATGCCTGTGCCAGAGGTGTCGTTCAGCAGGGGCACACGGAGCCCTCCGGCCGGGTGGTGTCGGGGCGGCCCCGCGGCAGGGCCGGCCTTCCCCCGGGAAAGCGAGCAGCAGCTTGGCCGGGCTGTGCGCCGAATGTGGGAAAACAGCCCGTTCTTGGCCACAGTGACCCTCTGCCTTCAAAACTGTCATGGAAATGCTGGACTAAATTGTTCTGGCAGCTCCAACACCTACAGGTACTTTAAAAATCTCTACTTGGTTACATATTTTTTTCCTTCTATCACTCACCTGTTTTTTCCAGAGCAGTATAACCTGTCTATACAGAACGGATTGGGAAGCCAAGCAAGTGATTGTGCTGTTTATTTTTATATGAGTGTTTTATGTAGGTGGGAGACTATACAAACAATATGGAGATACTAGTAATCTTAAGGTGTTGAACAGCAATCAGTAGGACTCATTATTTGGAGGACAAGAACTGTATTTACTTTCTATTGAAATCACCTATTCTTGACAGATTTTCTTAAGGGTGGAGAAAATAGTAAGACTTTGATGAAAAAATAGCTTCAATTATTCCCTTTAAACAGGAAACAATTTGTGCGTGGAAGAAATGGGACAATTGATTTTTTTATTTAAAAGATTTAAAAATTATATTGCACTAACAATGGGAATCCAGCAACCTCGAGAAGAGGTTATTTCCAAGAATAATCTGCAACTACCCTATAAAGTAGGTTTAAGTGGTATTTAAATAGCTTGTAATAAAAGCATTATGTAAAAGTCTGCCTCAAAATGAGTTTGTCTCCAGATAACTCAGCTTCATGGCAAAAGGAATAAAGGAAGGAGGGTTGGAGGGGGTACACAAAGGGAAGATATGTTTTTCTTTGGCTTTTGATATGCAGGCAAATATGAAGTCAGAAATAGTGACATAGTTGTCATACCCCGCAGGCTGTGTAGTCAGTTATTTAGTCTTTCTCTGGTTTGTTAGGAGGTAAGTACGTGCCTAGGGGTGCCGTGTGGGAGGGCACCGCCAGCTATAGGTGATCCAGAAAGCTTTGGGGCCTCAGACAGAGCTGTGGTATTGGTGGACAGGCAGCCTAAATATAATTACTCATCTTGGACTGAAACAATACACTAGATTCAGACACATCCTCTGCCCAATTACACTTCTCTTTGTCCATGTTACTGGTGTGGTGCTCAGAACCCACCCGCCCTGGCGTTCTGAGCAGTTGCTGGGGGTTGTTACCTCCTCACCTGCTGGTAGACTCTTCCTCCACAGGCCATCGTGGAGCAGTAGCACATTTCCAAGAGGCTCACCTCTTGGGGTGCCCAGGGGTTTTGACTCCATAGAAGTAGCTTTATCTGGACTCGATGGAACATACACACTCTTCACCAGTGGCTGGGGATGAAATATTGCTGCCCCACCACTACTCTTCCAGTCCTGTATTTCAGCATCTCAAACTTCTAAAGTCCTCGTGCTACTGACAACTTTATCTTCTTCACAGAGTTGCCAGTGCCCCAAATTTTCTTAGTATCAAGAGGCATCCCAGCTCTTGAGGTTCAGTATTTGGAATGGAATCGTAGACAGCTGACAGGAGGAAAAGGATGTTTCTTCAGAAGAAGATTGGATGAGATCCTATGCTGCTACCTGCAGAAACTGCAGAATTGAAAAGTGACCTTGGAGAAAATCTGGACAGTGTTAGGAGAACTGCAATGTAAGTTCTGTCAAGTGTCTAAACTTTCTGTAGCAGAGAACAAAGAGAAAATCCACCTTCTTTGTACGCTTTATAGCCCGACATCAGGTATAGTGAAAAGGTAATAGTCTAAAAGTGTGAATCTTATCATTTCTTCCTAAATGTTTTGTAGACTTTGGATTAATCACAGTTTTCATGGTTTAAAATCTCTCATGTCCAGCAAGATAACTTCATGCAATAAGAAGCAGCTTACAATCAGGATTCTGGCTTCATATTAAAGTTACCTGAATTTATTATTAGCATTTTTTGTTTGTTGTTTCACTGCTGATCATTTGTTGACCTACAACTGCTCATGAATTTTAATGGCATTTGCTGAATAGTTTTGGCTAGAAAATAATACAAAGAAGCCTTTACTTCATATCATCTGTTTACATTTATTGGCCTGGAAGTTAAGTATTCATTCTGGAAATAGGAAACTAGGATTCTGGTCTCTCTTCTGGCTGAAAAAGATTGAAACACACATTGAAAAGTGTCCAAGAACACCACAGAAAGGTTTCAATCCCTTCTACTGATCCTGTTCCACTTTGCATAAATTCCTGAGCTGGAGAAACAGTAGTGAGTCAGGCATCCAACCTCTCAGAACTATCAACAAATAAAGTGTCTTCCAGAGTGAGTCTTCCTTTGCTTTTCTTGCATGACCGTGAAAATTAAGTATTTCGGCCAATTTCAACAACAAAAGAATCCTTCCTTTTTCATTGGGAAGGAAAAAAAATTCAAACCATTCCTGCTTCCTTCTCTATTTTTCAGTTCAGCAGCCCAATTGACAAATCAAATGTCTACATTGCTATACTTTCAATCCTAATTATTTTATTCTGTGCTGTCAGTTAGAGCCTGATCCAAAGTTTTACTGAAGCCATTAGAAAGATGACCATGTTTCTATAATTCAAAGAAGAGGGGTAAAGTGGTGGGAATTTTCACTAAGTGATTCCAGATCACTGGAGATGGTCTGAAGCAGCTAAGTTATTACTCCTCTACTGTCAGAAGTTACATCTAGAGATTACATCTTAAAACAGAGCCAGAAAAAGTCATTTTTGAAAGGATACAGTTTGTTTTAGGAGTCTCAAGCATTTGTGTGACACTTTTATTGGCTCTCGATGAGTAGAACAGGTTTGAGAGATGGAGGATTTCTTTATTACCCTGTTATATTTCTTGGTGGAGACACTGGCATAATGTAATTTATATTATATTACTTTTATTGTGCATTTTAATGGATAGCAGATGCTCAAGAATATTTTATTTCTGTAGGTGCTAAATATGGGAAGTACAGTCCCTTCCCTCATGTCAGCTTTAGGGTGTGGAACCAATCTGCTGGAAATTTAGAAATTAATCTCCTTTATAAATATTGATTTGACAAATCAATTTTTAATAAGAATTCAATCTTTTATTGAAGTCCTTAACAGCTGACAACTCCTCTGTTCTGTTATTTGTACCTTGCTCTTTACATTCTCTGAATATGTCACCATTAGTACTGAATACTTAAGTAATAGCAGTATTGCTTTTTCTCTTGCTAAAACATTACTTTTTAAGAATGAAGTTTCTAAGTAAAACCTACTTTTAGTACATTTATTTGCAGAAAGCTAGTTTATGGAGTACACTAACTTTTTTATAAGTATTGCTCTTGTGGCTTTTTCACAGCAATTCAGCATGCAGTACTGATCTACAGAAGCAATTAAGGGTGAGGGACTTTACGGGTCAGACAATTCAGAATGGGTACAGCACCTGCTCAGATGTCTCCTTCAACCTTTTGATGAAGAATGATATCACACTTTCAACTAGTAAAATTTTCCTCTCACTTTTCAAGGGGCAGTTGCCAGCACTGGAAAACATCTCTCACCACACACTAGCCAATACTAGGATGCGTGAACAAGGATTACATCTCATAATAATGAAAAATGGGCCATATCTCCAGATAACAAGCCTTGTTGAGAAAGCAGCTAACGATGGAAAGCTAAAACCAGGTAAAAAGAACCAACAGTAATACCTATATTTAAAAGCATTGAAAATATTCTTGTTCTGCACTTATGCTTTGAGCCTGTCTCTTATTTATTTACACTTACACAGATCAAAAGAAACTAAATTTAAAATTACAGAGAAAAGAAACTGGCACAAACTGTATAAAGCTCGGTGCCAGCATTCCATTATAATGAAATACCTGTGATCTTAAAATGGCTGATAGGGGCGATTGTTTCATAATCAGATCAAGATTTAAGTCTATTTCTTGTGTTCCAGCAAAAACAGAATTCCTATTCATCAGCAGGTTTGTCCAAAAATAGTTTGATAATTTCCTTTATATAGCAACTAAACTTGAACATCATTCTTTGTTCAGTATGTTACTGTTCAAGTAATTTAACTCTACAAGAAACACAAAACTTTCCAAAGGCTTGAAATGAACTTGCCTTATTTGCTTTTTATTTCTCTTCATTATACAGAAGAGTTACAAAGTGGCAGTGGACTAATCCCTGCCCTCTAACAATACCTGCAGGTGTTCATTTGCTAAATGCTTTATACCTGAAGCATGGCACATCAGTACTAACAGACTACTACCAGTTATTAAGATTTCTTGTGGAACATCAGACACCTATATTAAGCTTGTAATGGAAAGCTTTGTAAATTTGACTTCTTCACATGAGTCCCTAGACCAATTATAAAAGACTCAGGAACTACAGTTTTGGGACGATAGCGAGCTGTGTTATTACCAAATATTAAATTGTCTCTAATGTAGAAATCTATGAAGCTAAGACTTGTGCTTAATGAAGTGATTTAGCAATCTACTGGCTGTAAAGTGAAAATACATATCTTTAAATTAGAACAATTTTTGCAGCATTGCCTTTCTAGTTTGGGCAGTCCTTTCTTCTCACACCTCTCAGAGAGATTTAGAATTCCAAGCACTAGGAAGAAAGATCTACTTGTTTGATGAAATAAAAACCCATCAAGCCAAGTTCTTAACCTGTTTTTAGAAAAGGCTTTGCACTTTTGATCCAAGTATAAAAATCAGTGGAAAAATACTGAGCAGAAAATAGATTTGGATTTGAACTAAGTTGTTGTTATTATTATCTTAGGAGCTGATAGGTTTCATCCATTCCCTAAAAAAACCCCCTAAGTTATACAAAAAGATATATGCAATACTGATTTGGCTGGTGGTTTGTTTGGAGTTTTTTCACATCTGCAAGGTGACTCTGTGAGAACATAGGCAATTCCTGCACAATAGTCATACAGGAACTACTCTACAAATCAGTTTACAATAAATTTTGTTGAAGTACCTCAACACTGGCAAAGCACAGTTGAATTCATTCCCAAAGTAAAGCTTCCTGTGATGACAGCATGGTAAGAAATAAGTATTGTACAGAACTAGAATTTCACACCTTGCTTATCATGCTAGCAAAAAACACGAAATAGTGGAATAGATTTTACATATTAGCATGATAGTCTAAAGATTTACTTTCAGTTATTTTTCTGAAACAGAGACTTGTGATTAAATGAACAAATCCCAAAAGGAAAGTTTACTCTTCTAGTTACAGTGAAGACAAGGTCAGGACAAACATTAATTTTAGACATGCCCCTTCCTGCCTCCCCAGGGAGCAGAAGTCTGGCTGGCAGTAACGCCGCTGAAGTCAGAGGCCAGATCCATTTGTAATAGATTGTAACACCAAGATGGAGGTCTTGCTACAACCATGTAAAAAGTTTATCTGTTTCTTAGTCTAACTGCTGACAGTGGTTAATGAATGTGACTTTTAAAATTATTTAACTTCAGGAAGAAAACTATTCTGAGCGCCACTGCATACAAAAGCTTTCAAAACAATATTGCTCTCAATCCTAAAGGTGGCTCATGTATTAAGTATAATTAATCTAGATGCAGTTATAAGTTTTCCTGAGGCACAAAGTTGTAATAGAAAAGAAACCTCAGAGGTAGGGGAAGAAACAGACGTATTAAAGAGAGATAATTAGGCTAGAACAGTAAAAAGTAAGCTCACGTAGCATGGAACGTTCCAGGAGATTAAACGTCTAAGCTTATGTTTAAATAAATCAATTATTTGCTATTCTGAAGGAGCAGAAAAAGGAGGGTTTGCTTTTCTGTTGACAATTAATTACGACTTAGCTATTACTTCAGAGGCCAAAGGAAATAGTGTGCAAAGGACTATGGACAATAATATTACTTTGGTATTAGAGGAGATTCACAACTAATGAACTTTTCTTTAGAACAAGTATTTGAAATAAAACTTCAGACTCCACAATTAGGTAATTAAATGGCTATGGGAATTACTGCATGATAAAATACCATGCTGCATATTTTCAATGCACATGAAGACACTCAGGGCAAAGACAACCCTGGATCCAGTAGCGATGACAATGTAGACTTTAAAACTGTTCAGTATAAATCTTCCCAGTTGTACTCTTCCAAGTTCACTCATTATCTACCATCAACATCAAAGATTTGGCAAACATTTGGCACAGGCCAGACACAGACGTTTACAAGGCTGTACTTCATAGTGATGGTGATGCATTGCACAACCCTTAGTTTGTGCTGGTGGTGTTAGACCTCCCTCATACTGGGCTATGGAAAACCATGAGACCCATTCCTCTTCCTCTTGCTCTTCTGTATCAGATACATCCTCTCGGGAAGAATTTGCCCTTCTTTCAGAACAGCTCAAAACCTGACTTGTTCAAAACCAGGATTCCTGAAGTTCCATTGTATCCGTTTTCCTTCAATACGTGCCTAGACTTCAAAAATTCCAGATGTCCCAAGATATTTGAAATTACCTATTAGCTACAGAAAACTGTTTGAGGGGAAGGAGGGCATTGCTAAAAGATGTCTATCAGTGCTGCTTGTGGAGAGGACATTCAGAAACTCTACTTTTGCTTTAAGAACTAATACATTCATCTTTGTTTGAAGGTAAGCTTCTTCATTTACTTGTTGCAAGCATGGTGGAGACATTTTATCAAGGACTTTTCCTGAGCATACAAGAATACATGGTCAGCTAGTAGCAATTCTGATATTTGTCCGCATCAGTGATAATTTCTGATATATCTGGTTTTTATAGTGACGAAAAATCACCTCATTTTCTCAATGTAGTTTTACCTTCAGTGGACAGAGCCGGACTTACCGGCATTTTAGATACCATTTCCAGTGAAAATAAATCAACACAAAGTTATGAACTCAGCACTTTATTTGATGAGTGCAAGCCCACAACTGCTCCAGGTTAATTTTCTGGAAGAACCGAATTCATAAATAACAAGTTAGTAGTAATTTATTTAGAACGTAGGTGACTTAGAGCTCAGGTCCATCTTCAATCTGCACCTCAGTTTTGTTTTTACAATTCATCAAGAAAAGGAGTATTTCCCAAATCCCCACAAGCTGCCATTGATTTCTTCCCATTGACAAACTTCTTTGCAGCCTGAAAATAAATCAGAAAGATGGATATAAGGAAATACTGCCTACAACAGTTTATCCTGCTTCTCATAGGCTCAGCTTCCACTTACTAAAACAACAAATCCCAACATGACTATAGTACATTAACAAGTAAAGAATTTTCCTTTTGCTGTCTGAACTTACTTGCTTCTAATCCAGCATCTTGTTACTTTGGAATCTGAACAGGAATGGCAGAATTACAGTTGGATATAAAAGGCATAAAGTCTTTGAAAATAGTTATTCCTAGAATAATTATTGCACCACATGATACAATGGATCTCTCCTTACTACTAAAGCTACTTCTAGTTGCCACTGCAACACAATTGGCGATAACAGTGAAAAAACATGTTTTCTATTTAATAATTTCTCTTTTTGATGGATTTCTATATGAAGTTTTCTTCAAGTATAAGCAACAAGATAATCTGGAGTAGCAATGCAGTTACGCCAATTTATCATTGAAAACCTAGTTGTTTAATTAAGCACACAAAATATTCTAGGCTCAGGAATCCTAAAAGCCTTGACACAGAAGTGCATACACTAGAACTAACATAAAATTTTCCATGACTACTAGTTGGCAGTCTTGGTAAATTTAAGTGAAGTAGCTGAGAATTTCACATACTCCCAGTTACACTAGTTTTACAGTGTATTGGATTAAAGGGTCTTCTGTTAACAAAGTAAGTAAAGACATCAAAAGATAGCCAGCTGGGATTTGTAAATGAGTTTCTTTTAAAAAAGAAAAGACAGTATATGTGTGTGTTTATAAACACACACAAATGAGCACCAGTTTTGTATAAAGAAACCCTTACGCAGTGATTAAGGAGCACCTGTAGATGCTGACACATACTTACATTCACAACATCAGCAGTGGCTACAGAGTCGATTTTTTGAGCAACAACAGATGGTGATGTGTGTGTGCCAGAAATCAATGACTCGGAGCCAATTTCATTCAGTAACCCTTCTGCAGTCTCCACTGACATCAAATAGGTGGCTTTCAGCTGGTTTCTGCCATCAAACAAAGCATTAGGGATGAGTGCGCATCTAAGTCCTGGGATTACCTTTCCCACCACCCCTGTCAGTGAAAAGAGTTTCTGGTGCTTTTTAAGTTTTCAAGATTGCTCTTCATTTTGAAAGGTTTTCAAGTATGGAAGGGTTCTGTAGTTAGGAAAGGGCCACCACAAATAGTCCAAGTGCAGAAATGACAGGGTACTTGAACACCTACTGCTTTGGAATGATCAGCCACCCCACACAGTCAGAAGATCTCTAGCTCAGAATTTCTGTTTGAATTAACTAATGCAGATACCCCAGAAATTAGACAAACTAATCTATCAAATTTAAAATCTAGGTTTAAAATTTATTCTGGTTTCTCACCAGGAACAGACGTATGCAGAACAATTTTGTTGTGACAAGCAATGAATGTGAATGGTTACACTCCTTGTGCAATTGTTCCATGTTCTAAGACAACAACTTTATACTTTATTTCACATGGTATCACTGCTACGTATGAAAATCTTATTTTCCTAAGCTAGTCCTTCTATACTTTTTTAAAAGACAAAATGGCAGAAAATGGTTTATTCCAAAAGATTATCATCAAGTAGCTTGGTATTTCTGACTGAACTGCAAGGGTCTGCAAATATCACTGACTTTAACTTTGGTTTTTTGGCTTGGTGTTTTTTTTGGTCACTGAAGAACAAAAAAGAGCAATATAGAAAATATGTGAAGCCATTCCTGAAGGGAACACCCCCTCAAAAGGCCACAGCACTGTGTGTAACTCCCTAATACTAGGCAGCTTTGTTACAAAAACCAACAAATGAAATAAAACGAAAAACCAACAAAATCCAACACACAAAGCTAATAATGACAAATATAAAGGTCCAGAATTCACTACTTAGCTACTAGTGACTAAGGCACAACCAGTCATATCTAGGTTATGTTTTGTGTAATCAAGCTTTATGTGGAGTCTTGTAAGTATTTTATATATGCAATAGATAATATTTTAATTTTTCTGCTTAAGTGAATCTGTACCAAGTTGTTGTATTGCAGAGCTACAATTTTAGAGGCTCAGTGCAGTTGGAGATGAAGCACCAACTAACGTGCAAAACTCTTTATAAATTAGAAACTTTAAAACTTTGTTGGTATTACTGCATCTCTAATAGTAATTTTCCCCCATCTCAAATATTCCTAGGGGCATGGATTTGAAGGACTTGGATGTAACATCATTAATTCAGTGCTTTAAACTTGCAGACCTTCATTACTACTATTCTTTGAAGATGCAAAAGACTGGTTGATATAATTGTTTGGGGAATTGCTGCAGTGTGACTGTAAAGGGAATTACCTAAATAATGCAATTTAGGATTATAATTTAAATACATCTTAATACTACAGAGTATTATTAAAACAACAGCATCTGCTGATACTTGCTAATTTCTTATATTGAAACAGTTTTCAGAAAAGATTAACACTTATCTAACAAGTTTTCATTAGTAAATACCATGAGTCAAGAACTTTAGCTTTGGGGGAAAAAAAAAAAAAGCAAAATAAAAGCATTGACAGTGCTTCAGTTTTAACGCAGGAAAGTGAGCAGTTCCCCACTGAAATAATTACAGGACAGCAAAAAGCTCTGCTGTACAGATCCGTCTCAGTGTTTGACAAATAGCTACATGTTAAGAACTTCTCTTTACAACACACAAGACAGTTTTTTTACACACTTACTTTGCCTTTGTGACATCGTCATTGGTGACGCTGCCCTGAGCAACTGCCTTTATCTGGTTCAAAGCAGCTTTAATGACCTATGGAAAATTAAATCATTGAAGACTTCTTCCTGCATTAAATTTCAACATGTTATTTCTATTATCTGACATCTTAGAAACTTTAGGGTAGGGCAGCTGACAACGTTAGGACTGTCTGTTTGAACTCAATTCTGAACAGCTTTATGAAAAAACTAAACCCACTGTAATAAATTCCCACGTGAGAAACAAAAACCACTATGGATTTAAAATGGCAACACCCCATTAATTTGTATGGTCTCACCTTTTTTCCCAAGAGTATTCGGTTCTGCCAGCTTCAAGAGCCAGCACGTTCCACATGATACACTTAGGCTCACACATGTAAATCAGCAAT
Source organism: Coracias cyanogaster (assembly GCA_033124195.1). Lineage (NCBI taxonomy): Eukaryota > Metazoa > Chordata > Aves > Coraciiformes > Coraciidae > Coracias > Coracias cyanogaster. The sequence goes on along the minus strand of JAVSBS010002537.1, from coordinate 45,914 downwards.
TACAGTCCGCAATCCAAGGTATTTTACTAGCTTGAGCTCCTTAGCCCTTTGTATTTCCCAGAAAGCAAGACTCATTCCCAGCTCACAGAGCCAAGCCATAACTGACCGTGCAGCATTCTTATACAAGAAACCAGACAAACTGACTTGTTTTACATGAGTCAGTCACTATTTCAAATCAAAACACTAGTTTAAGGGTTATGTTTTTAACACTTAAATTCTCATCAGCAACTCACCTCCCCAGCATTTGAAGCCTGCGATATGGTATAAAATCCAAAGAGCCCAGAATCAGAGTAATTAACATTAAATGCGGAAGCCTGCAAAACAAATGTTATCATCAACTGTTTCAAGTATCAGAACAACTCAGCATCAACTACAGGAAAATCATTACTATTGGATCTAAAATAGTGTAATTCAGGAAGCTAAACTCCATCTGTGCAAAGGTCAGATTGGAAGCCTCTGAAATACTGTATCTTGTGCAAGAATATTCAAACTAATTGAGATTCTAGCTGGAGGTAGTAACCTCTCAAGGGATACTACACATTTTACTTAACCCACTAGAGTTCAGTAACCCTCCGAACTTACGTCAAATGGCTGAGTGGTTGCTTTAGCAATCCCCTGGGACAGTTTGCTGGTAACATTGCTTCCCCTCTTGATAAGGGGTCCAGCACCTAAAACATGCTGAAGAACACTGAATGCATTCGCTTCGGCACTCCCAACGGCTGCTCCTTCTGTTACAATAGCAGCATGGACAAGGCTATCGCCATTCTGTTCCCTGATTTCTCCTAAAAATAGAACAAAAGAAGAAAACTCAATGCAGCATTCAGTTAAACTACTGTACATTCAGAGCTATGGAAAGGAAACATCTCTAGACAGGACTTAGTTTCACAAGAGAGAAGCCAGGGTGTGAAGTTATTAAATGTCCACCCAGAAGCCTGCAAGAGGCTGTTAGTAGGCTGTAGGTAACTTCAAAAAGCCCCTTCTGTTCAAAACATTTCTTGCAAGCACAAAACCAAGTTACCTTATTATGCCTCATTTGAGCCTGATCCTGAACCATACAAAGCATGAGATGGTAAAACTCAATGACTACATAACAAACATCCAGGAAAACAGTGTACCTTCTGTTCATAACATTTATCCTGTCTTATAGAAACTGAAGTAACTCTTGTCAAATATTAAAATGTTGGAAACGTTATTCTCCCCCCCATCTGTTTACAGAGTGATCTGATACTCCAACAGAAGAACAGCTGCTTTGAAAGAGCTAAGCATTGTTTTATCTTTTATGAAAGACTTATGATACTCTAACAGATCTTCCCTAAAAGGAAAGCCTACCACCACTTCTAGACAGTCAATCTGTTCTTAAGAGAATCCTCCCAAAAATGCCAAGAGAAACCATATACCAGCTTGTTTTTCACTTTATGGAATACAAAATCTTGCAGGTAAAGCTTTTTTGGAGATACGGGTTTAGTTTTATCCCACAGCTTTCCATAGTGGGCAATAATCCTCTGCTTATTTAGATGGGAGATGCCTCCAAATGGTCACTTCCTGGGTACAGCATTTGGTAGAACTATAGAGTTTTCAGCTGCAAATTTGAGTAAGACTACATTTATAATAAGTAGAAAGTCAGTCATTCAGAACAGATACAGGAGACATACTTACCCCCTCGATAGACAGCCTTTGCACTGGAAATACCAGCTCCACTTCGGATATTTAGAAAGTGCTCTGCAATTTGCTTTAACTCAGAGTGCTTTACACCTGCAATACAATAGTTATTCCAAGTAATGTAATGGCACTGAAAAGCTATAGCAGTGACATAAAAGGGTTTTAAGTGTACTGTAACATTTTACTTTTACAGAGAATCTCTACAGTAGTTTTTCTTTACAAATTGCAGTGTCCATTAAAGAACATACATACCTATTCCTACAAGAGCCATTCTCGCGCTTGTGAAATTGTTCTGTACGAAATGGTGAAGCTGCAACAGTAAATTCACATTTTAGGGTATTTTGTATAAGGAACAAAACCAGCAAGTGTATTTCTGACATCTGCTGTTCAGCCTTATACTGAATGCAGCAAACTCCAATGCTTCCGAAAGGAACTGTCTATAGAATAACATTTGATGCACTTTCCAGTGGCAACTACAAAACCCTTTTAAACAAGAACACTTGCATTTCACTGACAGCCTTCTCCCCAGCGGAGAGCTACTGGCATTAACCACCTCTCCAGATGTGAACCTGAGTTCTGTACCCACTACTAAAAGCTGCACAATTATTTTAACACCAAACTAGTATGATAGTAACTACTGAGTGTATATTTACTAAATTAAATTTCTCCCTCATCTATCCTTGATAAAGAAACTGAAACAGATTTGTAACACAACACAAACAATCCTACCTGCTCAGAAGTGATTTTTCCAATTCTGTAATCTGGGCAATACAAGGGGTTTGCCAGAGCATTCTTATAAGCAGCAGCATGCAAGTTTTCCAGCACTCCTAAGAGGAACAAAGTTGCAGTGATAATGACTAACATAGGAGTCACTTTTAATGAAGATAACAAATGAAATTAAATATGACCCCAGTGAAACAGAGCTGTGGTCCACTTTAAGAACCATAAGATCTGCAAAAACTCCTGGAATAATCCAATACACATGGAAGTTTAACCCAAATCCTTGGGCAACAGAACCTGATTTGAGGGCTTCTGGGTTTTTGTAGCTTATTAAAAAAAATAATAATCTAGTAACTTCCATATGCTTAACGCAACAAACCCTAACATCCTTTTAATTAGTTTCAGAATCATCATCGTCCTCATCCTCACTGTAAGCATCCCTTGTTTCTTGAAAAAGAACAAGCTGTTTACAATACTATTTGTAGCCTTGTCTGGTGTCTCATCTACCTCCCTATTCAGGTGAAGGGTGCTACTGTCTTCAATACCCTTCTCGTTAGGTTTTTCTTGCCTCCAGTAGCATTCTACTCATTCCTGTCTTATATTCTCAAAACATTCCCAAGAGAAAGATGACACTCCTTTCTTCATAGTTCTGATTCTGAACATAACTGTAATGGAAAATATTCAATTACTATGAGACAAGCCTGTAGTTGATACAAGATTAGAAAACAAAGATTGTTCTTGATTCCAATTTAAAAAAATAGTAGTGCTTCAATATAAGCCAGAGATCTTCCAAAGCCCAACATTGTGCGGTCACCTGTAACAGGTTATGAAGGCAAGCACGCCTCACAGCATATATAAATGATGTTTATTGTGCAGAACTACCTGGGTGAACTTGGATGACTAGAGCTAAGTCACACAAGATTTACTGGAAAAGGCCTGGGTTGGCTGAGGCTCTGTGTTTTGTTTGGTTTTCTTTTTTTTTAAACCCGTGAACCTAAATTTATAAACCTCAAACTGGAATCCATTGAATGAAAATAGATATTGGTTTTATACCAAAATAACCATACAAATTCAACAAACCTTTTGTAGAATTGTTTCTACATTGATGAGTAATACCTAAATATTGTTTTCAGAACACAAGCTGCTGCAAAAATATAGTCAACAACAGTCATGATTTGCACAGTCTTTGGTTGTTCTTCAAGAAAATTAAAAAGGAAGCTGTCAATAAGAAACGTGTAAGCTGTCTTCAGCGCGTTATTTGCTAAACATTATATGCGCAGGCTGGAAAAACTTGTGGATTTATAAAAAACAGTTCTGCGACAACAGGAAGACCAGACCTATCAAGGGGGAAAGGTGAAAAATGATATGGTCATGTGACAGAGCAAAAGGTAAATTGTATTTTTTCCCCGAAGTTTTTCATTTTAAAGAAACTCACATGAAGCAGATCAGAAAATACACTTACCAACTTGAGGACTCTGGAATGCGATTGCTTTATCAACTTTTAATCTTGGCTGAAGATCAGTTACTTCCCATGGTCTGAACTCTGGTGCTGTGGTGACATTAAGAAGGTACTCCATTACTGTATCGCTAGATAAAAAAAGTTACAAAGGCATTAAACACAACAGAAGTAGCACATATTTCTTTGGAAGTTGAAAGCAGTTCTAACTAATCTGTAAGCAACACATTAGCAACAAAATATATCACTTGACTCAGAGCAGTTATTAGCAGCGCTGTACAAACAATGAGAACTCAACTTCAGTTCTGTAACATTTGTATGTTCAGTAACATGACACTGAAGCTGAATATTAATGCAGTAATTTACTGATTTACTACAAAGACACGACAATAGTATTACTCCTGCCCTCTAAAATCAGAGGTCTCTACTACAGAGCAGTTTGTAAAGAATGCAATAATTCCATTTACAGCGTATCTCGATACCTACACATAGTCACGCAGGCATTCAACTGAGTACGTCATTTTCTCTCTTGTCGAGTACACGCTAAATGAGAAAAAATACAAAATCCGTCTCAGCAGAGAACACACGACTGGATTTTTACACATATTCTGCACTGATGAATTCATCCTGCCTAGAATATCTATTAACATTTAACATGCTTGAGATGACTGCTTAAAGGAGTGATAGCACACAAACAGCAGAAATATCCGTAATTAAAACCTGTATCTTAAGTATTCAAGCAGCAACAACTGTCTTGTGACCACCAGAATTTTCAATACCATAATTCAAGATGAAACAATAAATAAGGCTGAATACCAGAACTCGAATAAAGATGTGTGTATGTATTAAACAAAGCAATTTAGAAATTATTTTCTTTGTGCAGAAAAAAATAGTTGGTCTTTACCACTTTCTTCAACACATTGGTGATTAACAGGAACAGAAAAGCATCGTCCAAGTCACATAAAACACTGCTTTTAACACAATTCTATAAAAACATCTTGCTGGATGATTTCAAGATACACTGCAAGAATGCAGGTACAGCGAGATCCCTCTTTTATTTCTCTTAGGCTTGTTTTCTAGGCTTTAAACTCTCAAATCACAGAAGCCGACTACTGTCTGAATTGTTCCCAAAACTGCGGTATGATGAGTGGTATCTATTCATAAACGATAGAGAAAAAAATAAATATCTACTGACTTCTGGGAGCTTAATCTCAAAGCCTGAAAAGGCACAGAGAACATGAAGCTTTCTGGACAAATTCTGTTTCTCCCAGGTACACAACATTTTTTTTTTTTTAACTGAAATGTGTTTTTAAAGTGCAAATCATGGGTGCACTCTTGAACCTTAATGGAATGACAGGTACAAGAGGCGTTTCTTGCCCATGATCACCATTCAAATAGCGTTACCGTGCCGAGCTTACCTGCCTACATACCGCTACACTGATTGTTTTAAGTTTCCTTTAGTTATTCAGCTTCTTTGCATCTTACCAAGACAGAGTATATGTGGTTACAAACCTAAGGTTGGCCCCAACAGCTTCAATGCCACGAGTAATCCGGAAAGAAGATGCTCCTTTAGTAGTCTATTTAATAAAAACAACAAAAAAGGCAACTTAAAGTTCTTATTATTTCAAGAGATTTGTCTGAGGTTGTTCAGTGCTCAGGCAAAGCTGAAACAGCATCTCTTTATTCATTTATACAGAAGCTATTTTGACAAGTTGAGCCAGCTTACTGCATTCATGCTCCTCTGTCATCGTCTCTGATTTTCCACCGTAACTGCTCACATATTTGCTTCCTAACCCCATTCTAGAATGATCCAGGTTTGCTCGAACATTTAATAGAATTATTTGAATTAGATAAGCTTGACAAAAGGAGGGCAAGGAAATGCCTACACATCCTATTACACTGACAGCTGTCTAGGGAAAGTAACTTGGGGCAACAATTGGGAAGGAGGTAATAAGCAGCTGGGAGCGGTTGATTTTTTTTTTTTCCCTGCCTGAAATGGATGCGGATTGAACCCCTAGAACAGCAATCAAAGAGGTGTCAGCAGTGCTGTGTAGCTCGAATTGTCACAGCCTGACTGGCTGTGAGAGGCCGTGTTGACATCTGCAGCTAGAGCCAGAGAGGAACAAGGGGAGCGGCCACAGGGGCTGAAGCCCACGGGACATCTAGCCCAGCATTCACTACTTCACAGTGGCAACAGAGGAGGCTGTTTAAATAAAACATCCCAGAAACCATCCAATGGTACTGCTGCAGTACCTACAGAAGTCATCCCTTATAGTACGCGTTTAATGACCTGCTATCAATTAATTTGACGGATTCTTTTTTGAATATGCTGATACGTATCTGCTCTCACAGCATCTTGTATAACGGAAGCTAGACATAAAACAGGAAGGGAAAACAAGGAGCTTAAAATAGCTCAATAATATTAGCAAGAAAAACTATTCAGAAGTGTTCCATACACACACAAAACTGGTATCAGCCACCCAAATTAACTTTTACTGTAGTCTAGTTATGTGCATAGCTTTATATATATATATATATAAATAAATCTATGTAGTTTAAGACACCAAAGGACAAAAAGTTTTAAACAAAATTCTAATATCACTGCCTGTCATCCAAGAAGCAATGACGTTTCTCCTGCACTTGAATCAGGTAATGAAGAATCAACATAGACTGTTTTCCACTTTATAAGATCTCTTAAATTAAGTTTTACCATACAGTTTATTTTTGCTATCATAAACTTTCTACCATTTCATCTACTGCTAACACAGTAACAAAGAGAATAAACACCTACCAAATTAGATGCAAGACGAAGTAAGTGAGCAGTTCCCAAGTTACTACTGGTTTCATATCTGCTGCCCGCTTTAATAAACACACCAATTCTTGAAGCTGGAGAAAAGTTTTCCAGAGATGCAATAACTAAACCATTTGGTAATTTTGTAATCTGTATTAAAAAAAAGGGGGGGGGGAATGTTAGTCATCCACTGCAAGTACTGTCACAGTTCTCCTTTAACTGAGTTTTTAAAAAGGAAATAAAAAGGAAAGAGAAAAAAATGCCAGTATTTATACCGACCTCAAGATCCTCAGACTCTGGTGATAATTTCACTCGTTCTGCAGTTGCTGAGGCTGCAACTTTAGGAGCTACTTTAAGTGAGTAGAGTCTCTTCTAGAGAAGAAAGCATAAGAAAATGGATTTCCTGAATTAGTTCATCCTATGCTCCATTACATACTGAAAAAACAACTACTTTTGAAGTAGAAATACAACGAATGACCTCAAACTCAGAGTAAAAAAGTGATTCCCCTGTAATTCCTCTGATTTTTTGTACATCAGTCTTGGAACCTGTGCAATGACTTACACGAGGTCTCTGAAAGTTCGAAAAATAGCACTGTAAGAAAGTTTTTTTTACTTTATTCTTTTTCCTCTCTTGACTGTTGTGCAGTGGAAATCTCTACTGATACTATATAGTCTTTAGGACCATGGTATAGCAATTAACTGAAGAAGCTGCTACAGCAATCCACATACACAAAACAGTTTTGGAGAGAATGTTCTAGTTTATTAGGTGTAGGCAGTTCAACTCCTGAAGAATCACCTCTAGGAACACCAACATATCCACACTGACTGCTGCATACAAGGAGAACACATATGCAAGTACCCGAATTTGTAACAACCAGAAGCAGGCCTTCAGACTGAAGAAGTGAACATTGCATGAGCCTTCCCTCCAGCAGCTGGCAACAGCAATGACAGAACTATTGATTTTGAATCTGAAATGCTACTCCCTTCCACCCTTTTTGGAAGGGAAATAAATGTATTTAGTACTCTTCACATTAAAAAGATAACTTCATCCCCATACATCTTAAAGTAACCAAGTGACAGAAGCACTGCCGCACTCAGTTGTAGGGTTACCAATGACGTAATTCCTCTTGCTTTGCCACATACTCAGTTCAATATATTTTGAGTTTAGGAGATACCTTCTTCCCCCACCACAGATTTGTTAACCTCTAAACCTATTTATTTGTGTATTACGAACACACGTCTAAACTTGACTCACAGTCACACTGGGACTCAAAATTTGCCATCCTACTCAGGAGAGCATTTGCAGCAGACACCTGACAGAAGTTGCATCCCAGCTGCCCGCCGGCTCAGGAAAGCTTGCTGGCAGGAGAACAACCCCTCAGCGCCGCCGGGACAACTCCAGCCCCGCTTGCCAAGGGCACCACCTTGTCACAAGCAGCTGAAGCTTCCCCAGCGAGAAAGGATCCCCTCAGACACCGCTCCTTCTCTCTCCGGCCACACGGGCAACCCTGCCTCATCGGCCGCTCCGGAATAGGAGAGGCCTCGTCTGAGGCCCCCGGGAGCCCCTCGCCCCGGCGGGGGCTCCCAGCCACGGAGCTGCGCAAAGGCCGCCCGGGGCCGGCCCGCGGCCCGTCTGACCTTCAGCCCTACCGCCCCACTCCACCATCCAGCCGGCCGGCTCGCCCCCGGCCACAGCCCCACTCACGCCCCTCGCTGCCAGCTCCACACGCACGGACGCGGCCTCTTCGACCGGCCGCCCGCTGCCCGCCAGCCCGGCTCGCCGCCCCCGGGCTGGCTGGGGTCAGGCCCGCCCGCAGCTCCCAGAGCCTGGACAACCGCTGCCAGCATCGTCTATGCCTCTTCCCCACCGCGCACAACGCCACTAGGTCACCCTCACCGAGAGAGAACGCGCGACCACCGGGAATCCCCTCATCCTTCCGCGCCCCGCAGCTCGGCCCCAGCGAGGAGAACAAGATGGCGGACCCAGAGGAAGACTCTGCCTTCCCGGCACGCCCCGCGCCGCCCGACTTTCTAGCCAGCGACTGCCCCACCTCTACTGCTCGTGCGCAGAACCACGCCTTGTCGCTAGAGCGACACCTCGCGGGCTCCCTGCGCACAGCGCCGCCTCCCGGTGACCGGGGGCCGCTGCACCGCTGCGGGCGCGCCGGTCCCGCCGGTGCCTCCGGGCTGTGGCGAACCGTAAATAAATCACAGCAGGCCCGTTTCCTGCCGCTCGCAGCCGCCTTTCCCCGCGGTGGTGCCTAAGGCGGGCTGGCGGCGGCGACTGGCGGCGTCTGGGGGGCCGTGGCCATTCCCGGGGCGCCGGAGCTCCTGTGCAGCCGCGGCGCGGCCCGCAGCGGTTCTGGCCGGGAGGCGGGGGCCTGCCCGCCGTGCCCGTGAGGGCGGCTGGAACCCGGCGGCGCGGGGGCGGGGTGGGGCACGGGGCGGGGCCGGGGCGGGAGCCCCGCCGAGTACTTAGCGGCGGTGCGGGGCGGCCGCTGCCCGGTGCGCAGCCCTGTTTAGTCCGCTCGGTGCTCGCCATGGGTTCGGCTTCGCCCGTGTTCATTGCCGCCGAGCAGGTGGAGAAGCACCTGCACCGTGCCAGCCTCCTGCTCCCGGCGCTGGAGGCCGCCCTGGGCAACTTCTCGGCCGGCGCGGCGGGAGGAGTCGTGCAGCCCGTGCGCACCGTGGTGCCGGTGCCCCGGCACGGCGGGTGAGGCGGGCGGGCAGCGGGGCCGCCTTCCCGGCGCCGGGACGGGGGCTGCGAGGGGCGGCCTGGCGGGGAAATGCCGCCCGCGCCCGCCGTGCGGGCCTGCGGAGCGAGGGACGGGGATAGCGGCAACGGGCCGGGCCGGGGCGGAGGAACTAGAGCGTCAGAAAGGGTCGTTGGCACCGGGTTACCGATGAACCGCTCGGTAGCCGGTTGATGTTAACCACGCCGGGCGCCGTAGGCTCCCGTGCTGAGGTAGCTAAGTAACGAAAGTCGTTCTCTTACAAGGTACCTGGGAGTCATGCCCGCGTACAGTGCTGTAGATGATGCTCTGACAACCAAGCTGGTGACTTTTTACGAGCACAAGAAGGATTCCTCTGTCCCTTCTCACCAAGCGATTGTCCTCTTATTTGACCCAAGAAATGGCTCTTTAAAAGCTGTGAGTTTCGTGAATACTTCTGCATTTTTCTCGGTTAAAGGTTTACCAGTTCTGCCTTCTGATTCTTAGGGGCTGGTGTAAATTGGTCTGTGTACCTGCGTCAGCAATGAAAACCTGCTTGTGCCAAACTCGGATTTAGCCTCAAGCCTCATGCCTTTCATTGGTGTTAAACTGTGCTGGCTGCTCCTTGCTGCCTGTGGTGTGGAGGGAACCTGTTGGCCTGGAGGGTGACTAGAAGAGAAAAACTATCAGGAAAAGTTTACCTTACATGTGAAAGAAAAAAACCCCACTTTGCTAAATAAAAAATTTATCTTGAACCACCTTAAGTTAAATCTAAAGAGATTTACAATTGGTGTAACAGGGAATAATATTCAGATTCATGATTGGCTTGTTTAAAAAATTGCAAGATTTTTTTTTAAAGAATATTTACCATTTTCATTACATTTTAGCAATAACGATTATTAAAGGGCCAAAACTGACCAAGAAAATTATATTGGACTTTTATTGCTAAACTGTATCAAAGTACATCAGCTTTTTAAGCCCCTTGGTTCCTTTGCAGACAGCAGCTAATACACCTTGAGGCGGGAGTGCCCCATGTAATGCACGCTAAAGAAACTCTGTGCTTCCCTCTCACCCCTTTGTACAGACATAGACAGTGTGGGACTCAGGAGCGGCTTGTGCTGGTCCCTGGTTGTGCTGGAGTGCAGAGGATCGCAGTTACATCCATCTGCTCCCTGCGTTGGAGGGCTGGGGAAGCGCAAGGCATGAGGAGCTGTGTGAGTTAGGGGTGCCTCAGCTCTGTCCGGTTTTTGCTCTGTTTGTGCAGGTGGAATGACATGGAAAAACTGGGATAGAGGGAGAATCGGCCCAGTTTAAACAGTGATTTTTAGATAGTTTGTGGTTGCTATAGTAGTAATTGCCAGCTCAACTTTTTCTGTGCCCTTTAATATCTCATAATTCACAAATCAGATGAATATGTTTGGTATTTACTCATATTTTTCAGTGTTCATTTCAGATCGTTTGAGCTTTCTTTACGTTATTTTTTTAAAGCTCCTAGATGGCAGTGTCATTACAGCAAAACGAACAGCTGCAGTTTCTGCAATTGCTACCAAGGTATGTCTTCTCTTTTGTAAACTGGGACAGATTTAGTGGTGTTACATATAAAAGAACTAGGAGGGATGTAAACAGCCTTCAGTGTATGTGAATTTTCATGAAATTCAGCTTTAAGTTAGATTTGTGATAACATATGTACCTTCAGAGAAAACCTAAAATTGAAGTGTTCTGAGTGAATCGTGTCTGACTTTTTATGTGGTTGGAGAAGGATTCTGAGCTATGTTTTTGTGTCTTGTTCTGCACACTCTTCTGGGAATTTACTGAGGTGTCTTCCTTTGTCTTTTTCTTTTTTTTGTGCTGTTCTTAACATGCTCCTTCACAGCTTTGGGTGATGTAGCTGTGGTGATAAATTCCACTTGTTTAGATGTTAGTTTTCTACTGTTAGGCCAGGACGGGTGAGTTGCTTTGGACCAACTGTATGCTGCTTTACATGATTCCAATTTCAGTTGGAAAATGTTGGGTTTGAATTCTTTTTTAAAAAACTATATTTGACTGGGCTGATAATAGTGGAAAGAGCAAGTTGCCATCCATTACACAGTGGGGTTTTAGCCTTTATCTCAAAAGATGAGGCAATAAAAAGAGGGCCAGAGCTGAAAAATACCTCTGTTTTTCACCCATCAGCTTTGCATCAGAATGAAGGCTGATCTCACCACTTCATTAGTGGCAGTCTTCCTGCCAGCGTGACTCAGTCCATGGCAATAGAACTAAACCGAAACAAAATTGAAGAACCTGTCCCCAAGAGCTTTCCTTGAACCAAGGGATAGAACAATTTACGATGGATTCCTTGGACATGAGGTTATAGGACCTCATTCATCTCCACCATTCTCTACTTGGGCAGTTCTGACAGTTTTTACACAGTCAAGGCTCTGCTGGCCTCAAACAAGCTTGGCTACTGAAGGGACTTCAAGATTAGATCCTTGGTTGTCGTCAGTTGTTTTGGGAAGCTTTCAGGAGTGTTTGAGTTTAGCTCATAGTTGTCTCTTTATGGCATTTTCTTTTCAAAGACGCATGTTTTTATGCAAGGAACTTTTGAAACCAGTGCTTCAGAGTCTTTGAAAGGAACATTAAAAAGAGTTCTTGCTAATGAAACATGGGGTCAATTAGATTTTTTTTTCCTGTTTATTTGCTGCAGAAGAAGTGGTGAGAGCCTAGACAATTCTAAAGCTTTTCATACAGAAGTGAGCAAATGCGTAAACAAGACACAAGGATAGCTTAGGGCTGGACTCCAGCAGACCTCTCTTCCCCTTTGCCAAGCACTGGTGAATCACAGGCAAGAACTAAACTGGAAAACCAAAAGCAACTATAGAATTGAATTTTAATGTGGTCCGTAGAACCATCCCTATTTTTTACAATGCTGGATGCGTACACATTATGGCTCTTACAGTGCCAAGACATGCTTATGGTATGATTTATGGCTTCAGTGAGTTGAAAAAGAATGTTAAGTGTGGGGCTACCAGGACCAGTTTACCCATGATACTACCAGTACTGATAGCTTTCAGTATTCTGAACCTTGTTTTCAGCCAGTGCAGAACATCAAAACTTAGTCACACAGATGTAATAAATTATACTAATACTAGTGTGCTGAGGCCTCAGGGTTTGCATTGGCTCATGCTGTTGCATGTTAAGTCTGAATTTCAAGAGCCAGACAATTCTGACAAACCAGAATTAAGCCAAAGTGTACTTTAGTGCTATTGACACTAGCTCTTGTATTTAAAAAAAGAAAAAGGTAATTAAATATTGTTTTATATTAGTATGAATCAATACTAGCTTTGTGTAAAAACTTTTTTGTTGTTCTTCAAAAGGACTAAGGGTCCCTCTTTTCTTGTAGTTTTTTATGTATATTTGTCATATCTGTGAATATATTGTCCTTACATGTATTTTTCTTTATTTGATGCTCTTTAGTTTTTAATGCCAGCTTTTGCAGAAGTGCTGTGCATTTTGGGAGCTGGTGTTCAAGCATACAGCCATTATGATATCTTCACAGAGCTGTTCACATTTAAAGAGGTAACGGACACATCTTAACAGGATACATCTGTTTTTCTCTGTTATGTTCCAGGAGCACTTATAAATAACATGCAGCCGGTGAAGTTGTATTGGGTCTGGCTGAGATGGAGTTAATTTTCCCCGTAGCAGCCCTCAGCATCTTGGTAGCTGGAAGGGTGCTGATAACACACCAGTGTTTTGGCTGCTGCTGAGCAGTGCTGCACAGTGTCAAGGCTGTCTCCAGCACCCCCATCCAAAAGGCAGTGGGCTAGGGGTAGGAAAGATCTTGGGAGGGGACATAACCAGGACAAGTCACCTAAACAGATGACCGAAGGGATATTCCATATGACATCTACTCAGCAGTAAAAGCAAAGGGAAAGGAGGGCTGTTGGCGGCATTTATTATTACAGTATTTCCCTTCCAGAGCAACTGCTGTACTTACTGAAGCCCTACTTCCTGGGAAGTGGCTGGACATCAGCTACTGATGGGAAGTTGAGAATAAATCTTTTGTTTTCCTTTGCTTCCATGCTCAGCCTTTGCTTTTGCTTTAGCGAACTGCCTTTATCTTGACCCATTAGTTTTTCCGTCTTATTTTTCTCCCCACCCACCCCATCCTGCTGAGGAGAGGAGTGATAGAATGGGCACCTGGCATCCAGCCACCACAGAAGTTAAGGGATGAATGGTATTTTTACTCTGTTTCTACAAACTTCAAGAATACTGTGAACAGCTTTAGAATTTCTTGCTCAAATGTTGGCCTTTTAAAAAAAAGGAAGTTGGAAACAATGTCATTTCAGATGGCTTTTTCTCTCTGAGAAAATCCTACTGTGTATGTCATCCTTGTATAAGCTTTCTGTGGCTTAAATATATTTGTTGAAAATACTTGTATATTATAAACACAGCTCTACAAGGAATAATTATTCTGGCATCACAAAAAAGTTATTCACTTCTAGCTGCACACATGAAATGTGGCCACTTTTATGAGAACATTAAAGGAGTAAAAACCTCACCTTTAGGATATATGTAACTATCTGCTGAAAACTGAAACAAAGGGTTCTGTTTCAAAAAGGAGGCATTCTCCAAGCTAATCTGTTTGTCTTTCCCTTGAAGGTCAGGATATGGAATCGCACCAAAGAGAAGGCGGTGAAGTTTGCTAGTTCAGTTAATGGTCCAGTGCAGGTCTGCTCTTCTGCTCAGGAGGCAGTTACTGGGGCTGATGTGATTATAACAGTCACTATGGCAACAACACCCATTTTATTTGGAGACTGGGTAAAACCAGGTGCCCATATCAATGGTATGCTATGTTCTCATTGTTTAAAGGATACATTTATTATCACATTTTTTTAGCATCAAAACCAGTTGAAAAGCAGTATTCTGTGCTTCTCAGAATGAATGTTCTTTCTCTTTTGACATTTCCCTGTTAGTGAGGACTACTTTTCTATCTGTTCAGTTCTGTCTGGAGCCAGAACTGCTGCATATCTGGGATACGCTTTCTTGCCTAGTGGTGCATCATCTTTTCCACCATGTTGTCACTTGATACTCGCTTGGTCTCCATTTAAATAACCCATGCAAACATGTGATTTCCTAAGTGATTCCTGCTCATTGTAATGTTTCCATGGTAGCTGTCATCTTTTCTCCATCCAATTTTGTAAGCTCCCTATTTGTTTCTTTTGGGGCTGATCGCATTGACTTATTGCATCTTTTTAACTCCAGTAAAAAGGATAACTGAGTTAAGAACTTTGTAATTTGACCTCTAATTATGGTGAGGTTTGGGGGCTTTTTTTTTGCTTGCCTTGTAACGATGTTGCCACACTATTGTTTGGAGTCTCTGGACATGCTCATGTGTGCTTATTTTATTCATTGTGGGCCTGGTTCATATGACCTTGTGCACTTTCCAAATAGCATAGTAGTAAGACAAAAGCGATTTGTCAGAAGGAATAATTTAAAGAAAGGTCCCACATAAGCAGCATCCTACCGGTTTTTCAAACTCAATTTAGTCCTTTGTCATTGAATGTTGTTGTCTGTGTTATGTCACGGCATGGAAGCCAGAGTTACAACCCAAATCAATTAAGGTCTACAGTCACTGGGGTGACATACACAAAGACCTTTCTCCTTTCTTTGCTTTTTTTTCCCCTCCGTTGAGGCATTTGTACTATTTGAAGAGGCATTCAGGCAACATGGAGTTTATTATTCCATAACAGTTGGGCACTTAAAAAAACCCCATTTGACTACCCTATAACTGGTTTTGGTGTGGGGTTTTTTTGTTTTGTTTTAAGCCTGTACCAAGTTGACAGTGATCTTGCTGTATTTAAAAGGTTAAGATCCCTGATTTGTTTTCAGTTTCTCCATTTAAGTGAAAACCCATAATCTGCTCAACTTGTACCGATTATAAGGTTACAAGGAAATAATAGAAGTCTGTAGGTTTAAAAATTCTAATTAGTAATGTTGACCTCTGTCTGCATGAGTAAGTCTTTTCTGCACAATACTTTCATGTTCATCTGTTCAGGATATTTGAGAGATTCTTCAAATCTTATTTTTCTCTATAGACACATAACAAACAATCTGAATTAAATAAAAGGACTGTAAAATTCAGGGCATTTGATAAGGATCTGATGAAATACAAGGGTACAAGAGATAACTGACAAAGGGAGATGACTTTTGTAGGCCTCAACTACCCAGATTCTGCTGACAAAGATGTTCTACTGACAAATGAAATATTGCATGTTTTAGAGGAACTGTATTAGATGTTAGTTAACTCTGAATAATAAAGAGCAACAAAATCCTGTTAATTTGAAAGTTGCAGAACCTGTTTACTGTTATCTGCAGAAGAGTTGTAGTCTGTATAGCCTTAAGATTATCTAATACCATATTATCAATGTTTATTCTAATGGTGCCTCTGTAAGTAGTAAAGAGTGATTATGTCACACCTATTTATTGCTATCATTTTCAAAGATGCTGGCAAAGGCTTGATTGTTTGTACCTATACGTAGTTACATATATCTTTACATTTCTTGTATAGATATGAGGTGATGAACAGCTAACCAGTGTTACTTCCCCTTCTCTTCACTGTCAGCATTATTTGGAAGGAGCAGTTTGACTAGTATACCAAAGAGGTAGAAGCAGTGCCAGCAGATAATCTCACTTCTGCTTCCTGAAGAGCTGCAGTTTAATGCTTCTACAGGTTGAAAGGCAAAGGGCAATTGGTTCCAGTTGTTCCAGCTATGCTTATGGGGAATATAAGACTTTTGTCAGCAGCAGCATCTTCATGACTACAGGTCAAGGATGCTTGCGTTTTAATGACCTATATTTTGGACTGTTGGACTTAATGTTGTCCTTCATTAACGTCAGTGGAAACTGGGGGGTTAGCACCTTACAGAAACAGGCCATATAAATGTCAGTGTTGCAGCTGAGGCCAGGTTGAGAGAAATCCAGGTCTTTTCCCAGTTGTTTGGTCACGTTCTTCTTTGATGTTGTTTTATCAGTCAACATTTCTTCATGCTAACGCCAGGTTTTGTATATTACTTTTCCACAATAATGTTCATTGTTACTTCACATATGTCTTTTTGGCCAAAATGTGGTTTGAATTTGTTTTAAACATTCCTTGCCCATTTAACTGTTTTGTTGTCTTAGCTGTTGGAGCCAGCAGACCAGACTGGAGAGAGCTGGATGATGAACTGATGAAGAATTCTGTTCTGTTTGTGGATTCCAGAGAGGCTGCTCTTACAGAATCGGGAGATGTCATTTTATCAGGGGTAAGACTTTCTTAAATTATGGACTTTATTTCTATGGCAGTTGGCTTGTGTTTCAAATGCGTTGGTTCTAATGATGTGCTGCACTGAAACTTCTTAGACTTGTTAACACTTTCCAGGTACAGGGTGAAAGACAAACTCGTTTCAGACTGAGACTTCTGTATGTCTATGCCAAAACCATGCAACCTCTGTATCAACCATCACATAACACTGTATTATAGCAGCATGTTTTCAGCATTGGCCTTTGTGTACAATAACAGCATATTGGTTTTTTTAAAAGCCTACATTTCCTGCAATGTTTGGTAGTTATATTAAATACTTTTCAAATGATTTATTAAAACATCTAACTTTCTTCATAAGATTTCAAGTGTGATTGACACACACCAGGCCTCTAAAGAATGGATGACAGAAGCCAAGCAGTTAGTAATCTGCAGAAATGTAACGGCAGGGATTTTTAGGTTTAATCGTTTTCTAGAGTTTTAATAGTTTTCATTAAACTTCTCTCAATGTTTTTGCAAAACAAACATGTTTTCCACTTTTGAGGTTTAATATAAGAGGTCCAGGTATAGTAAGGTGTGTGGAATCTCATATGTTTTGTTAGGTAAGTATTAAGCTATCCACTGTAAAAAAAAATTAATAAGGAAAGTCTACCAGCTGGTTTTCTCTGAAAACCATCCCATTCCTCTTGTGATTTCTGACCAGTTTCTGTATTATTTGTCTGAATACAGATCTGCTTAACCATGGAAATGAGTGAGTTCTGGGACAGCAGAACTGGAGGCGTTCTGTCTTTTGAAGTCATTCAGATGATTTTTTTTTTTCTTTTAACATATGTTTTTGAATCAATATGTGTTTGTTTTACAGGCAGAGATTTTTGCTGAGCTGGGAGAAGTAGTGAATGGTACAAAACCAGCCCTGCCTGAGAAAACAACAGTGTTTAAATCACTGGGTAAGAACAACCCCTCCTGTGTACAAGTCTGACAGAAAACAATGCCATGTTATTTATTAGGCCCCCCATGCGTGGGAAAGTTGCTTATCATCTTCAAAACTGCTGTGGCAGTGCACTGTCCACAAGAAACTAGAATGTGATTTGCATTTTCCCTCCTTATTTCCCTTTTTTATTTATCTAGCAAGACTGATGTAATGAAAAGTGATAGGAAAGCAAACAATAGGAAGAAGTGAGTTTTCCATCTCAGTTGTTCAACACGACTGCAGCATTTATTAATACAGCTCCAATGTAAATACCCTGCTGTTATGTCCCTGGGGTCTGTCTGATCTATAGACAATGTGACAGTGTACTGTGGGGCTGGAGTTGATGTCTGGGGGAAAGAGCAGCAGCGGTGATAGATTACCGTGCTGTGAGCTGCGTGATGTGTCTGAAAGGGCCAAGATGCGATATGAGCACTGAAAACTAGATTAATGCTATTAGATTAGCTTTTTATAGCACAGCTAACAGTTACGTGGTGGCTATAAACTTTGAATATAACACAGTAGGTGTTTGGGATGGGGAACGACTTCTGTTCTTGTCAAGTTAAATAACTTCCTGAGTCCTCTTGTGCCCTTTCAAAGCTAAATTATTTTGTACAGATAAAGAATTGTTTGAAGGTGACTTTAATTCTTTTTCAGGGATGGCGGTTGAAGATACAGTAGCAGCAAAATTTGTTTATGACTCGTGGTCAGCTGGTAAATAAAGAAGCTTACAATGCCAACGAGGCCAGGAAAATTGTTTGCACTTAGTTTAATTGTTAACAAGAAACGCACTAATCTTATCTCCATGTATACCTTCTAGAACATTCAAGAATGAAAATTTCAGCAATAGACTAATTTCTGCAGTTTTCTAGTGGCAAGTATTACATACCTGCAGTATTTCTAAGGAATGTTTCTCCTGTAAAGGCAAATATTAGATGTTTGCAGTGATACTAACATGGGTATTTTTACATAATTTGGTATAATTCTGGAATCAATGCTTTTCTTATTTATGAAGCAGAAATCTGTGGGTAGATTTTGTGGTTCTAGAGAGATAATTCCTAGTGGAGTAAAATATGTATCAGTTTGGAGAATGGACTCTGGCATCATATTTACCTGTGATGGTACTTTAAATGTATCTGTTGGTTTCAGTACTACACTGACAGTAACCTAGTCCCTCCTGTGAGCACAGCCCACCCTGAGTCCTGGATGCCCCTTCCCTTCCAACCCAGACTGGGATCTGGAAGCCACCATCTGTACATTCACCCTCCCCAATCCGCCTTCCTTGCTCTCAGACCCAGTATTTTTTCATTTAAGAGCCCACTCTGCAGTGGGAGTTTATATAATGATGATGCTTCCATACAGTTAGATTTCTGTGTGCTTTTGTAAAAGATCTGGCTTGGGATGACTTAGAGTACATAAAGTCAGAGCTAGTATTATGTACATTTTAACTGGGAGGAAACTGTACTCAGTACCTCTCAGTAGATTTCTGTGTTGGATTGCTGTTTTCATATTGCAAGGAGTCACCCAAAATGTGAGCACTAAAAATGTGGTTTGATTTATCTACATTCTGTGGGGAGATTTTGTTAATAATCTACAGTGGTTTAAAATTCTTTTTCTAACCTTCTTGAAGGTTGAAACTGTGCAAATTGATTTCAGTAGAATAAACTTCAAGTATACAGGCAAATCTTTTCAGCTTGGCTGTACCGTGCATCAGTTGGTAATTATTCTTTTATCCCAGTGTGTATTTGCTGGGGCAGGAAATTCCATGATCTTTCTTGGCGGAGGAACCCAGTGATGTTCTACATAAGGAAAAGTTCCAGTTTTGTGCCGTTATGCAACTGCCTTACAAAAGATTGAGCATCTGCTGAAAAATAGCTGTTGCCCTGGAAACAAATTCGTGTCTCAGCCTAGAGTTGTGCTTGATGAAATTTTATTTCTACTTACATATTATTTCATGCAGGCTATTAAGCGTTTCTTCGCTCTGTGAAAGGATTAGATGACATGGTCATTCAATATTGGTGCCAGTAGAATACACTGGAATAGGAAGGAGTTCAGAAGCAGTTAGCATTAAAGCCCTTGATGTGCCTAAGTAAGTATAGAAGAGGTTAAGGAGTACAGTGCAGATGTGACATAAGTAATACCCCAAATCATAGGCCTGGTATAAACTAACTGGAAAAAGGTAGTAAGTGGCAGATTTTGTAATTTGTGGTTTTAGTGTGGAAGGGTATCAGACCAGTAAGTGAATAGGGCCAAAGGATGTGTTTGTGTGGACAGAAACTGAACTCCATTAATCTTGTTTATATCAGCAGAAACAAGAACAGAAATTTCTGAATGAGCTTTTGCATTTTTTAATTGTAGCAAAATTACCCTTTTATCTTTCCACGTTTTTTTTCTTGTCATTTCTGAAGTGTTCAGAAATTTCAGTGTTGACTTAGCCTGTTACTTCAGTGATGGAGAACTCTACTATCTTAAGACAAATGTGACAGCCATCAATGTTCTGTAACTCCAGAACTGTGTGGAAACTTGCATTTACTACTTAGGACAATATTGTCTCAGTTCCCTGCCTGTGTAAAACAAGGTTTGTAATTTGAAGTGAGACCTAATGTTTGGGAAGAAGACAAAGACAGTTTATGTTCATGTGTACTCTTCTACAGACTATGCACTTCAAAAGTAGATGGAACTAGTCCAAAAACCTGGTTCTGAAAATCCACAGTGTTCTTGGCTTTCATTGGCAGTAGGAGGTTCTGGGAGCCTGGCTTCAGCATTATACCTCTGAATTAATGAAGAGGATTCGATTCAGTTACAATGGGAATTGCTTGGATGCTGTCTTTAGATTTTATTTTTTTTAAGGGGAAGTAATGGCCTTAGTTTTTGTTTCCTTCTCTTACAAATAAGTCTAAAGAAATTGTGTAACTCATATTTATGTTAAAATTAAATAGATACTGCTGTTTTTCTTTGACTTTCATTTTGTTGTCTGTTACTTTTGTTTTCTGTGATGGGTTGGGTTTTTTTGAAGATGAAGAAGAAAGTATTCAGGTTGTTATAGCAACTACTTTCTCAGTAAATGCAATCATTGAATGTGGAGGAGAAAATAAATTGAGACTGCTCTGCTCCACTGTGATACTCTGTTTTGCAGTCATTGTCCCATCCTGCATGTTCTGCTAATACTTAAGGAAGGAGAACTTTGTACTTGGGAGGTTGTGATCATGAGAGATCCTGTGGGTTTATGATTTGAGTTTGGATTGGGCTGTAAGATTGCACATCTGATAAATAAAGTCTCTCCAACTGAGCTGTGCTGTGCAAATGTTTATGAAGGAGCTGGATCTGGGATTCGCTAGTTTAAATACTTCCAATAATAAAATAAACAATGTGGTTGGTGGAAAAAAATTGAAAACAGCAAAGTACATAACTGGAAAAAGCTGAAATGTGACTGTTTCCTTTTTATTATCTTCCCAATTGTTTCACATGGCTGTTTTATACCAGAGGCCAATTTCCAAGACCACCCTACAAGACAAGTACTAGTACTATTGCACTTAAAAAAAAAAAAAAATTAGAAGAAATTAAAAGGGTGTATATATGGGGGTTGATTAGGTGTCATGGGCTGCTGTGGGGCTTTTTATTTAGTCTATAGCTGCTGTTCCAGAAGGACAAGGAATTGCTTCCCATAGATCTTGTGCTGTATCTGCTTGCTCCATAGAGTTATTTGGAATACTTAAGGCCATAACAAAACGTGCTAGATGCTTGTGACACCTGAGTCCATCGGTTTATGTGCAGATAGTCTGTGTCATTAGCTCTGGTTAGCAGCAGTCAGGTTTTCAGATGATTATGTAGAGAGGCAGATGTTCAGTGCAATTTGGAGATACTTGGGGCTGAAGCTGTTCTGTGGTAATGGCAGTTATTGGACACGTCCTTCATGAGTGACGCTTCTCACTGATGTTATGATGGTCTATTGTGGGCAGGTCATGAGTATTTGGTCAGGTAAAGAACTGACAAATAAATCAGTTGCATGACTGAGAATGACAGGTTTTCACCCTTCAAAATCCACTCATCAGGTGCCTTCAAATCTGTAAGATTCACCATTTCCTCCTTGCTCTGTTAGTTTTTGTTCTTAGCTAAAAGGAAAACAACCCAGCAGGTTAATAACACAGAGTCTAGGGGGATGCTTTCTGATTTAATTACTGTGCTAAGCACAGCAATCATTTAAGGTTGTGCAGAACACAGTTGTGATGTGACCGCTTAATAGAAGAAAATACCAGCCTGCTGAAGTACAGGAATTCAAGGAGGAATGAATGCAGTATAAAGTCCAGCCAAGGAAAAGGAATGATAATATACAAATCAAAGTAACAAGAAGATGTGGAAAGAAGGAAGCTTGAAAAAATAGATTATTAACTAGGATCAGTGACCACACATGCAGTATACCCCTAAGGAAAAAAGGATAGCTGACTAATGGAAGGCTGTAAAAAGAGATTAAAGATAAAAGTCCTGCTAATAGTGTGCCTCTACAAGCTGAGATCTGGGCCAAAGCAAGACTGCTACAAGCACCTTATTAAATTCACAAAACTCAACAGGAGTGATTCTTATCAGACAGTGCAGTTTTCCTGAGGGAACAGGTCAGAGAGATGAAGGGAACCCTGCTGTGAATGCCTCCAGATAGACTGTGAAGAGCAGGGACTGGCACAGAAGCACTGTCGTTTTCTTCTCTCTCCATGAACTGAGTGTGTCTGACGTGCAGTTTTCAGGCTGAGGCTGGCAACCAACGGAAAATTCTGGGTGAAAAGAGTCTTGGTTTCTGGGACTTCACATGGTAAGTGCACTCTTTAGGAACCAAGCTGAGAATATACCAAAACAGATTAAAAATGTTGAAAATAAATCCTCAGCTTCTTGTAGTTAAAAGTATTGCAGTCTTGATGCCATTTAGGACATGATGAGTGCTGGCAGCTGGGTCCAGTCTAATGAGACAAGAATATACAACTCACACCAAACATCTTCTGGCAAAGGTACTTCATATATTTTTAAATTAGTACAGTAGGAAAACACTTTACTGACAAGAACATGAAACTTGCTGTAAATTACTCTTATTTACATTAATTCAGAGGCTATTAGAGTCAATAAGCTGTAACAAATCAAGATTCAGATGCTGTTTCTAACACCATTCTCAGTTTGTAGCTAACAAGCAAATGGAGAAAACGCAAAGCTCTCAAGCTTTGGGAACGTTCTTTGCATTGTGGTTTTGGAGAAGAAGGGAAAGGCTTTATTAAGGAATGTAGCATGGCTGGCCTTCACTAATATTTAAAGTTATTCCAGCAAGAAGAAATCCGATCTCCATAAACAGCTGAGGAAAAAAAAAAGGTTTAAATCTAGAGCTTTTGGTTTTTTACCTTCACATTCTTTCTTTTTGGCATGATATGCTTCAATTAATATCCTGCACACCACAGCCATTTATCCAGAGAGAAAAATCTTTGTCCTTGATGTACTTTCTAAAGCAATTGGTAACCCCTCTGCTTTTTGATGTCTGAAAAGAATTGCGTGCTCTTTGGAAAGTGAAAAAGAATGAATCCGTGTGCAGGTTATAGGAACAGGTATGTTAATTTATAAGCAAGTATCTATAGTCTTTCCAGGGTTCTTGAGTGCTTGTTTTCTTTTATTCACAGCGTTTAGGACTTTCTTTCTTGGCCCAAGCTCTATCTGAATGCTCTGTAGATCTTCATCGGAACATAGCATCAGGGCATCTAAATCAATTTTTTCCCTCATAAAGACTGGAAGAAACTCATCCAGCATCTGTGATGCCAGAAATACCTCAAGGGGTGTGTTCTCTGCTTCCTCATCATCCCAAGTTACTTCTTCATGCCAAGGAATATCAGCACCATTTTCAGCATCATCTTCCCTGTCATTCTCAGCATTTTCATGCTGAAAGAACTCACTGGACATTTTAAAGCTTATACCTTCTTTCTCAGAAGGCACAGTTTCAGGATTTACATCCGCAGCCAGATTCCTTCCAAATACAATCTTGCCGAGACCTGGTCGCTTAAAAATGGAGAGCTGACTGTCATTATCAGAAAAGTTTTTCTCTCCATGGTCATTCAGTAATTCATCCTCCTCCTTCTCATCAAACAAATGCATCACAGTTCTCCTACCTGTATCATCCTTTTGGTCATTGCTTTGTGTTTCCTGGCTTCTTGTGCTGTCAGCTGTCTTTTTTGTCCTCGGTTTGAAGGTGTCTTTCAGACTTTTGGAGAAAGGACTTGTATTTGAAGCAAAGAGACTAGGCAACTTTACTCTGGAGTGTGTCCCTTTGGAGGAATTGACTGTGCCAACCTTTTCTTTCATATAATTCCGATTCATTTCATGCTGATGTTTCTCTTGTCGCTTTTCACATTCCTTGATTTGTTTCTCTACATTCTTCTGGGCCTGTGCTTTGAGTTTGGAGACCTTCTTTGGGTTCAGCATGTTCTGCTCGGTGGCAGCTTTGTCCAGGATTCTGACACATTCATTGCGGTCTCTAGTGGCTGCCACCTCCAGGGGAGTGCGGAGGTCATTGTCCAAAGCAAATATATTGGCACCAAAGTTGATCAAGAAGGAAACACAGTGGATGTGACCATTGCAAGCAGCATGGTGGAGAGGTGTGTTCCCCCAGATGTCGCATTTGTCTGGATCACCTCTGAGAAGGAAAATAGCATACAGTGAGCTGGACCTACCCAAGCATAGCGCTGCGGTGGGATTGAACAGATACCAAACATTTATCTCAGCTTTGCTATGAAGAGTACAGCCTGAGGAAAATGAGTCAGTTTAGCTCCATCCTCTAGAACAGCACTGCACCTCCATGAGTACTGGGTTTGGCTGCATGTCTGACATAAGCTCTAGTTCCTGCCTGTCTGCGACTTAAGCAAGCTTGCTGGGGCTGACTGTGGCTGCATATGCAGCTCCCCATAACCAAGCCAGGGTGTTTCCTTTGTGTCATCCCAGGGTCTGGCAGGGCTGCTGGAGGGGATCGCTTTGCTCCCTGCCAGTCTCACCTACCTCCTGCAGTAGGGCAGAAATAAGCAGGGACCCGTGTGCAGGCAAGGGGCTGCAGCTCTGCTTTGCTGCTGACAGCTCAAACAGGGCTCAGGCTTTGACTCACACTCACTGGAATTAATGGTAAAACTGTTTCAATAGCTTTTGAATGGAATATTTTAACGGCTTTTTGGTGACTCTTCCTTTTTGCATGTGAAACGCAGGGGCAGTATTAGGAGGATTCTTCACTATCCACAGTGATACCTCTCCAGTGAGCCCACGCAGTAACTTTTTCGGTAGGTAATAGGTAAATTATTAGGAGTAAAGTCCTGATTACACATTTGTCTCCATTGCTATTAGATGAAACTCAAGACAGATGCTGTTGTTTTAGTTCAATCTTTTGTTCTCCTTAAGCTGCTTTTGTTCATGGAGTTTGAAAAGCAGAATCTCATTAGAAATTAAAATACCACATCTTTTTGATTGAATTTAAAGCTAGTGAAAAGCATTGCTTTTAAACTCTTGCACAGTCTTCACACTGAACTGCTGCCTGCAGACAAGAATCAGCTTGAAAATTTTGATACGTTTTGGCAGGATCAACATTAGCAATATTCAGAACAGAGCTTGAGTCGTCTTGTGGCCAATAACCAAGGCAAACACAGCAGCCCAAAACCTTTAATAACTTCAGAGACAGGGGCCAAATTTACATGGAGAATTTATACTCTTGGGAGCTTAAGCATTTCAGTGTCTTGGAGATTTGTTCTACGGCAGCTGTACTATGAATGAAATAGTACATCCTATCGCAAAGTCTCCTTCAGGCATTGATCTCTGGCTTTGAGTATCTCTGAAGAAAAACACTAACATATTTGTTGAGGGCCAGATCTGAAAACTTCCTTCGTCCTGACATGCCACAGGCAAAAGAGAGGTCAGGGGTCCCTGCAGAGCTGCTCACACTGAGGAACAATAGCAAGTCTGAGCGTGCCAGGCTGCGAGAGCGCAGGGACTTCTACAAGGAGGTGGCAGCTGAGGATCAAAGTTTCTCCTCTTACTCATATGGAAACCATGTGTATATATTTCTGCTTTTGTGGCTCTGCCCTGAGGAACTGCCTGACTGTGGCCAACTGTGCCAGATTCCTTAATTCCTACGTTAGGAAACAGGCGGCATTATCCTGAGCCTTGGGAGTGTCGGGTCATCCATCCTCCCCTAGGACCCTTCACAGCTGCTTGCAGTCTCTTTTCCCCCTGGAGCCTGCCAGCCTTTGAGTCTCCAACAACTGACAAACTAGAGTGCCTGTTCCCAGCTCAGTGGGACTTTGGAGGAGTTTTGACATTTACTTTGGGTTCTCAACTCCTCTTTTCCCTGCTTTCCCAAGGAAGAGGCTCACACAAAAGAGAGCAGATCTGCCAATTGGTCTTGCCTTTATTCATGTACCTGCAAAGCAAGCAGAGAAAACATCTCTTGATGCTTGGGAGGACAAGGCATTTCAAGATGAAAGGTGTTCATTGTTAGTATTGGTATGTTTTCCAAGAGCTGAATGTGTTGCAAGCTTCAGAGTCCTAAAATCTGCAAACACTCTAAAGAAAACCATCCTGTATCTCAGTGCCTGTCAGGAAACCACTTCAAGGAACAATGAATTTGTTACAAATAATTAAAATACTTTCTCACAAGAAGACATTAACTGACTGCAGAACAGACTGAATGTCTTCCAAAATTCAGCTTCTCCCTAGAAAACCAGTGAGACAGACTGCTGTATCTTACAGCCACAGCTTGCTGATCCTGTCAAGAAATCTTGGATTAAAATAGAGCTGAATGCATATGTTTGAAGGTTTTGAGGGCGATACTATCCCAAAGCTGTCCTCTACCAAGAAAAAGAGAAGTACATTAAATAAAAAATACATAGAAATTCTGATCTTTATGTCATCCACTGTCTTCTATCAGATTACATGGTAGAAGACATTATTTTAAATAATATTTTGAAAAAAAAATTGGTTATTTGTTCCTTAGCAAGTTCTGTCTTCTAGGTGTTCAAGGACAAAACTTTATTGATTCTAGATATTTCCTTGAAGCTGCCTTAATTATGTGAGTTGAAAAACTGTCAATCTATTTTTGCTTCTCCTGAGGACCCAGCAATAACTGTGCAGTCCAAAGGTCTTTTTTATGGTGTTATTACATCCACACCTGAGCTCAGTGAGCTGTAAAGCAAATCTACGGAGAGCCTATTTTTATTACGTATTTTAAATTCTTCTTTTAATAAAAGAAAACTCAGATACATCCAAATAGTTATTGAACTTTCTTCTCTGACCTTCCTTAAACTATTATGATTGAAAATACAGGTCAACTTAATCTTCATCTCATCCCAGAAAGAAAATTTTATTAATGGTATCTCTACACAAGAGCAGATTTTCTCCCATTAGACCTCATTACAGAGTTGCAACTTAAAAGGTAGGCTCCAAACAAGAAAGTACAGAGGGCAGAGAGACAATTACCATTTCAATAATACATTTTAAGCATGTAGTACCTTTAAATGATACCAAACAGAAATATTACTATTAGAAAATAAATGTCTAGAAATCCTTCCTTTCCTTTTCTTTTTTCTTTTTTTTTTCCCCCGCTCTGGTTTTGAAGGATCCTACCACAGCTTCTGAAACAGTATTATCATTTTTAGATGATGGTTGTTGCTAATACTGTAAAAAGCAGAGAAATAATTTTAGATGTTACTGTATCAAAACTATCAGCTGTGACACATCTGGAAAACATTACATCTTCACAGGTGTCTAGTTAACTGCACTTTGGAAGAAAATGGAAGAGATTATTTGCTAAAAATGTTTCAAATGATACATTTGTCTGTGGAGATAGAGCCTTTTTCAGAGATACGTTATCATCAGAGGTTGTTGGCCACCTTCTCCATTACAGTGAGGCAAGATTCCAGGGCCCTGCTTCTACTAACTGCTCCCTGCAGGCTGCACGTACGAGATGGTCCCGCTGCTGTGGCTTCACCGACCACACATACAAACCTGCTCACATGTTCTGGCCCTAAAACATTGCAAATGAAGAGAGATAAATGACCAGGGTTTTCAGCCTTTTGGGTCTGAGATAGTTGGGGCATTAGAAACATGACGCATTAGTTATAGTTTTGAGCCACAAGCTTTAAGCAATGGAGGCTGATTGACTTACCCTCTCCGGCATATGACTTCCAGAGCTTCTAGATACCCATGGTATGCTGCCAGAAGGGTAGGTGTCATCCCATCTTCATCTGAAGTATTGAGGTCTTTCCTAGTGGCTTCTTTCAAGAGATCCAAATTGCCGTCAGCTGCTGCTTTGTGATACCTGCTTGACATTTTCAGCGACTTCTGGTTTCCCAAAGCAGCTCTGAACAATATCCAGACTGTACAGTCACCCTTCCATCACAGGGATAGTTCATTAATGATTACAAGTTAAGCCTTCCCTGTGAGGATGGAAATAAGGAGGCAAAGTTCATCCTAGCAAGCAACTTATCTGGAGCTTTGCGTGAGTCATAAGGCAATGGTGTGGTAAAAGCTTTCATTTTCTGGGAGATGGCTCTGCTGTTTACCATTCATTGCATATATGGCTACTTAAACACAGAGGGAATTCATTCATCTTTTCATCTTCTCTGTGTCTTTGCTAACTGTTCTGGGAAAAATTCAAAAGCTCCTTGAACTTAAAAAAAAACTTCAAAAAGCTTTCAAAGACCCTGAATGTCAGTACAACCAGGTTTCCCTCTAAGTAATGAAGCATCCCTGAGTTTTGACTGTATGTAATGCATAAGCAGTTACCTTTACTGGTGAAGTCCTTTGTAACCTATTACTTACTGGACTGCTGCATTTGAAAACAAGCCTCTCCCCAGCCAAACCAGCTACACTTATGAGGCACAGGTTAGTGTGCAGATAGGAACAGACCTGTCGGGACAGGGTGGTGTTTTGATAAAACCACCAGCGGGTCCGCAAGTCACAGCAGACAAAACTACAGCCTAGTGTGGGATCTTTTTAACTGCAAATTGCATTTCATCAGAGGATCTTAAGGCACTTGGCAATATACATTCATCTAACAGGTATGATAATCTCTGTTTTAGATGAAAAAAATGTCCAAGATTTCCCCAGGATAGCACAGGGAATTCAAGAAGTGGAATCGTGATGGGCCTGCACCTACTGCCCAGCCTGGGCACTGTGGTCCTTGCCTGGGAACAGATGGGTGCGGTCTCTGTCTCACATAACCACTTCTTGCTTTAGAAATTATTTCCCCTGATTTCAGTGGTGTTAAGGGCTACCTCTACAAGTTGAAGCTTATAGAATTAGACTGTAATTTTAACTTTCAGGTTTGAAATAATTACTAAGAGAAAACCATGTGAAAGGTCAGTCTTAAAAGAGCAGCTGAGAAGAAATCAGTAAGAGACTACCTGCTGCTCAAGAAAATGCTGCAGGCTATCTGTTATTCTGGTCACATTCACAACAGCTGCCAGATAAATGTTACTTTTTTGTCAAGCTGCTTTCTATGACTAACTGAATTAACCTGTATCTTAGAGAACCTACCCTCAGGAACTAGCACTGAGGTTTGGTTGCTTATTATGCTCCTGTTACAGAAGCAGTAGCAATTGAAAACCAGCTCTTTGCCCAGAGTTGGTGCAATTACTGAATGGACTGCCACCTCATTTACTTCCCATAATGCCACCCATGTAATACACCGGAGACACTGGAGACCTCTCCAAATGGGCTTTCTCTCTTAATTATTTTCTCTGACAGGAACTGAAGAGCTCTTCAGGAACAAACTTGTACCAACATTTTTCTTCCTTGAGGACAAGGAGAGTCAGTCAGATCCTGTGACAGGTTTGAATCTTTGAATAAACAAGTCTACGTAGGAGTAAACCAAAGCCCTGTTTGTCTTTCACGGCCATGCACAGATCCCCAGTGCTATTCTGCCATCTCAGGGCCATGAGGAAAGGTTGTGCTTCACCCAGGCCAACCTCCAGCCCCACATTAGAAGATAGCTTTGCTCTCAGCCATTCTTCAAGTTCCCTGCACTGCCATTAATACTCTTCTAGTAAAAAATGCCGTGATTTATTCCACTTTCTATTTAACCGGGTTTAGCACCAAGCTGAATTTACAGCTACTAGAAAAACCTAGCTGTTGCAGAACAAAAACAAGTAATACATATATATGTGTGTATATATACATATATAAGATTAGCTGTTTCTTGATGCCATTGAATTATATTTCCTTTACAGGGTAATGTAAGCTTTTTTATTCTCAAGAGTGTAAATGATCACCAAGGGACATACTACATATACCACCAGTGCCTGGTAGATGAGAGGAGAAAGTGTTTTTCTTGTACATTGACATTTTTCATTGTCAGCTACACCCCTGAAAGTGAGTTGTTGACAAAAGAGACCTGTTCATTTTCAAGATAATTGATTTCTACTACAAAGTACATTCATTTGCTTTTCGGTTAATTAATTCAGTGTACAAAGTGTTGATCTCAGAGTGATTTTTTATCATCTAACATCTGAAAATACTGATTTTAAAAAAAAGTTACTCTGTATGATGCTAAGTGAGAAACTATTGTTCTAAGTTTTAATTAGAGGTAAAGCAAAACCCACATCAATTGGAGAGAAGCTCTGGGACTTTGCAAGCTTTGTTATTGTGTCACAAAAGTGGGCATCACAAAAAAAGAAAGAAAAAGAAAAAAAGACCAAACAAAATCTCCATCTGTTTCTAAACTCCTGGTAGTTGTTCATCTTTGTCCCATCCAAAATCCTCAATTAAAAATGCAATAAATAATTCAACATCAAATTAGCTAAATTTCTCAGCCTGAATGGAGATTTTTCTTTTGAGACCAAAGCTTAAAATTGTGAACTTTGTACAATCCCCAAGTAGATAGAATGAAGCTTTTCTTTTTGGGTTTGAAAGGAACTTCAAAACCATTCCACTTCCAATTGAAATGTCTTACCAGGCTCAGGAGAAAGTCTGTTGTAATGGTACGTGGTGTTGTAAGCTAATGAATTGCTTAACTAGCAGCTTTGATTTGTTATTGGATTTTGCTATGTCTATGATTATCGCTCTATTTTTTTGAAATCTATCTTAAATAAAATATTACCAGTTAAACTATTTAGATTGAAAGACTACAGCATCATTAGTTACGTTGCTCTAGATAACTCAGAGAGGTCTGAACAGCAATGTTATTGTGCCATCTGTTTTGCATAAGGTATTATCCAGCACAACATTTCCTCACTGCAACTTTCATGAGCATCAAACATGGTATAGTAAAGGCCATATGAGGGGAGACAAGTAAGTCTCTGCTGCCTAATGAGATCCTTGGAACTAATGGGCTTAGAGAAGAATGAAATTAGTCACACTGGGTAATTGTGGCTACACAATTCAGAGATGACGACAACATTTAAACAACAATAAAAGCTTATTTCTTCACTCCTTAGAGAGGCAAAACTGCCATGCCCGAGGACACTGGATATCCGCTTAAGCAGCCTTGTTCCCACAGGCAGGTTGAGTGTGACCCACGCTGGTGCTGCCTGAGACCCATGCTGACATGGTCATTGTTCATGTGTCTCCATGCCTGAGTCAAGGGGTCCAAGGGCAGCCCTCACAGTCTGCCTGCACATGTCATTTCAGGAGTAAGACCCTAAGCAACAGGGAAATATACTTAAAATTGAAAGGCAATAAAGCCAACTTTACCAAAGCCCTGTCTCTCTTCACCTGCAGACCTTGACGCCCAGCCATACTGGGCACATAAAAGCAGACTGGGAGGCTTCTGTAGGGTTAGAAGCAGTGACATTATTTGTTGTATCATAGTAACATTTGCAGTAAGTGTTTTTGCTCAAAAGTAGAAGTCCTGACCTGGCATTCAGGCTCTTCGAATTGTTAAAGCCTGTTTCTTGGATTGGTTGTTTTTTGTTGTTTTGTTTTTTGTTTTTTTCCCATGATATCATCATCAGTGCCACAAACAGCCCGAAGGAAAGCCATGCTGAGCTCACTGGTGTTTCAAATGCTGTCCTGCTGCCAACGTGTGAAGGATGGGGACAGCCAAAGCCCATAGGAAAGTGCATCTATGCTGAGGTGATCCCTGCTCTCCGGAGACGGTGTGCAACACCCCAGTGCACAGAGGTGTTCAGCACTGCTCTGGGGCAATGCCTTTTTTCCAAAAGTTAGAAAATCAAACAAGTAAAAGAGAAAAACAGAGAACTGGAAGAGGAGACCTTGCAGACTTTTGCAGCAGAAAAAAAAAAAAAGAAATCCATAGAGACAGTTTTGTGTTTCAGAGTATGAATTAGCTGTTTACCTGTAGCTTAGGCCACAGCTATTGTTATAGGTTCAACAACTCAGACGGGGGGAATGGCCACACTGTCTCTGTAGCTTAAGCTGCAAATGTAGGCAATTAAGTGACACAAAAATGAATTATTTTAACACATCTTGATGAATTGCATCCCACAAACCTACATACTCAAAGAATGATATAAGGAGCTGCTAACACATACTGCAGAGCAAACCCGGTTGTGGTGACTGTGGCAATTGCGTTGCTCTGCTAAATGTTGTCTGGCCCAACATTACCTTTCAGCTACACATGCCACAACCTATTATGAGGCATTTGAGAGTTGGCAAAACCCTGAGTTAACTCTAGCAGGTAAGGACAAGCTGTTCTGCAGAAGGACTGTGCATTGCCACTGCTGAGACCTCTGCGGATGTCCCTTGCGCTAGCAGCAGCACTCTGGCATGATTTAAGGCTGAGCTTTTACCAGCTCAGAGTCAGCCAAACTCTGCGGTGCTGCATCTGCCTGGCAAGGTTTAGGTAGTGAGGAGGGGCTGTAGGGGCAGCTTTTGTGAGGAGCTGCTAGAATCTTCCCCTATGTCCAACAGAGCCAATGCCAGCTGACTCCAAGATCATTGCCACTGGCCAAGGCTGAGCCCATCAGCAATGGTGGTAGCACTGTTGGGATAACATATTTAAGAAGGGGGAGAAAAATCTGTGCAACAGCGATTGCAGCTGGGAGAGGGGTGTGAGAATATATGAAACAACTCTGCAGACACCAAGGTCAGTGGAAAAAGAGGAGGAAGGGCTCCAGGCATCAGAGCCCATCGTGAAGACCATGGTGAGGCAGGCTGTCCCTCTGCAGCCCATGGAGGTTAATGGTAGAGCAGGTATCCACCTGCAGCTCATGGAGGACCCCAGGCCAGAGCAGGTGGATGCTCCAGAAGGAAGCTGTAAGCCCATGGAGAGGAGCTCATGCTGGTGCACTTTTTCGGGTAGTACTTGTGACTCTGCAGGGGACCCATGCTGCAGCAGTCTGTTCCTGAAGGACTACACCCCATGGAAGGGATCCACACTGAAGCAGTTCTTGCAGGACTCACGTTGGAGCTCATGGGGAGGTGTGTCCCATGGGAGGGACCCTACACTGGAACATGGGAAGGGTGTGAGGAGTCCTCCCCCTGAGGAGAAGGAGCAGCAGAGACAATGTGTGATGAATTGACTGCAACCCCCACTCCCTGTCCCCCCAGGCTGCTGGTGGGGAGGAGGTAGAAAACTCGGGAGTAAAGTTAAGCCTGGGAAGAAGAGGGGAAGAGGGGGTGAGAGGTGTTTTAAGATTTGGTTTTATTTCTCATTATCCTACTCTGATTTGATTGGTAATAAATTAAACTAATTTCCCAAGTCAGGTCTGTTTTGCCTGTGATGGTAATCGCTGTGTGATCTCACTGCACTTACCTCAACCCATGAGCCTTTTGTACATAATACAATAAACTTGTGTATGGCTTCAGAGTTTGTTTCATTGGTTTTCTCTATAATCACAGCTTTTGAAAACTATTAATCTCATTATAAAGAGAGAAAAAAAAGGTACATGATGTATGTTTGTGAATTCAGGATTCTCTGGGAAGTTAATTTCTTGCCAAAGGTTAGCCACATGCTAATCCTATTGATGGCAAAGGCAGAAGTGCGATTTCTTTTTGTGCTACTGACATGAGGTGCTGTTTACTCTATTTATTGCTGAGTTGCATCCTGCTCACTTGGTCTCCCCACTTGTGTAACGGCTTTAACTCCACTTTTGCCAAGTTCTCACATGGACGAAAGTTAATGAGATGCTTCTAAAGAATGGAAATTTTAAAATTACTTACACTGGTCATCTGCTCCGCCTGTATGGACCATGTTGCTTCACTACACAGGGCACTGATGGCAATCACACGCTTTGTACCTATCTGCCTCCCCTCACTCTGTTGTCCCATCCAGCTGCCCAGCACTTTGGTACCTACCAGCCGTTGACAGACAAGCTCTTTCTCACAACTATAAGTCTTTAAGCAAATTGAAGCTACCATCACTTGGGCTGGAAAACTCTAAAATCTGCTCTAAGCACTGGTCTATAACTGTAAGAAGTAATATAAATGAATATATTTTACATGAATGCATGGTACATTAATTAAAAAAAAATATCTCTGAAGCTCAATTCAACATCCCATTCCTAAATTAGCATCCATAACACTAATTTCCTCTCTTCCTATGAACTATCTTTTTTGCCTTTTTACATCTCAAGAATTCAATTACTTTTACAAATATGAGTCTTGGGGGTTTTTTAGAAGTCTGTCCAAAATAAAAAACATTGTGGAAGCTGAAAAATAACAAAAATCTGAGATTTTTTTTTTTCCAACACTTTGCCACAGCTTTGAACATTGACAGTCCAACCAAAGTCTCTAAAGATCTTCCAGTATAGAGATCTGATCTAGGACTTGTCTTCCTCAACCTGCCACTCACATTTTCCTCCTAATTAGGTCTATATCAGCATTGCAGATTTTCCCATACAGGGGAATAAAATATTCTCAGTTACATTCAAATCCACCAGTGAAATTGTTTTAAATCACCAGAAAATCAAAGTGGCACAGAAATTTCCTTTTAAAAAATAACTGCTAAAAAGATGTGAAATTTTTAATGTAACATCTGGCAAGGCAATAAAGAGAGTACACTATCAGAGCAAGTAAAAAATGCCTTCAGAAAAGAAGGAAACAACAACTCGTGTCAATTTAAGATCTCCTGTGAGCCCTCTTCTTCACAGCAAGGAGACTGCATCTCAATGAGAGGCAGGTGCAAGCTCTCTGTCCCCCTGGCAGCAGAAAGGCTGCACCTGTGTGGAGCCTGAGCTGGGTCCTATATAATCCTTCCTGGGAAGCCAAAGAGCAAGCTTGTGGTAGCAGTGAGAAGATGGGGCTCTTTGTGAAGCAGCAGTGTTTGAGGTCCCCAAGGATGTGGTGAGTGAAGTTTAGGGTGAGATGGGGAGTTGGGTCCTTTTCTTGCTGCTCTCTCATTTTCTCCCCTTTTCCTTGCAGGTGGTTGCTCCTGTTCAGTTTTTTGCTACCCTTAGTCCCTTGTGCTGCTGGCTTAGGGGATCAGGATCTCTTTGGTAATGAAATGTTTCTGGGCTGGAAGTGCTGTGGGTGTGGGCTTTAGGTTTGGTTGGAGCTCCTTCCCCTCTGCCTTGGTGTGGAAGGAGACTCTGAAGTAGGGCTGGTTAGATGGAGGGCTCATGGGGTGTTTGCCTCCAAGAGGGTGATGGTGGAGCTGATGGTGGTCTTCCCTCTGCAGAGAGTGTGACCTGTCATAGGGATGGAATGGAAGTTGAGTTTTCCAGAGAGCTTGGCAACTACTCCTGGCACGTGTGCGTTGTTGGTATGTATTGCTGCTGCTGCCCTGGCCCGTTCTGCTGTAGCCTGAAAGCAGGTGCCTGCCTACAGGGCTAATCTTCAACATTCTCCCTAGATATGAGTGGTGAGGAGGTCACATCCTGTAGCCACACTGTGGATTATGAGAGGCTGTTGCTCAGTGTCCCGTTTGTCAACTGTACTAACCTGGAGGTAAAGGGGTCTTCATTCTGGGAAGCTGCTGGGATGGAGTGTGGGGTTGGGTTTTTTTTCTGGCTAGGACTCAGTTTAATAGGATTTCTAGCTCTATCTTTCTTCAAGAGTGGAAATACTTCTGTTAACTTAAAACTGTTCTATAAGAGCAGTTTGTGCCAGAAGTTGAAAAATTTACCAGAATACTTATTCTTTCAAATATGTCCGAGCGGCTTAAATTCAGAAGTGTTGTGTTCTGTTAAAAATGAGCTGTTACGAAGGATATCTTTTAGGGAGATGGACCAGGTTCAGGAGTTTCAGAGCACTGTTCTACTTACACACCTGTATATTGATTAGAGCAATGAACAACACGTGCTATTCATAGCTGTTTATTAAGTGGGAGGCTAACCCAAACTAGCTGAACAGAGGCTTTACTGGTATGTGTTGCTTTCAGGCATTTTAAATACCACAAGACTCTTGGTTTTAGTACTTATTTCTTGAATAGCTGGCTTGCTGACACTACAGCCTGCTAGTCCTTGGAGCTTTCTTCTCAACACCTGCAGTTCTCACAGTATCTTCTGCTTTAACCTAACCTTGTGACTCCATGCTTTCATTGAGAGCTCATCCTCTTCCACAAAGCTTTTAAAAATAACAATTCATCTTGTCCTTGTGCTGGTCCAAACATCTGAAACAACTCTGAAGTTAGTTTAGTTTCAATGGCTTTTGGTTGTCCTCGTGCTCCAGTGAGTACTGTTACCTCTAATGTCTCTTGTCTACAGCATGGTCAGCACCAGCTAAGATTGAGGTTGATGGTGAATGATACAATGGGAGAGGAGAAGAATGTCACCTACAGCACTCACTGCAATACAATTCATGCAGATGAAATTGTTACTCCTTTCTTTGCTGGTACAACCAACTGTACGAAAGACTTCATGGCAGTAAGTAGAGTGCTGCAGATCCTGCTTAGAGGCTTGCAAGGTAGGATGACTTTCCCCTGGGACTGTGTGCCTGGGATCTGCAGAAAGCTGGGGAAGGCTGCAGCCAGCTTCAGGGAGGTCTGTCGGCTGTTTGTCCACCTTGGCATGACCACTTTAACAACCATTTGCAAACTAGCTCTTTAATGATGCACACAATCTGACCCTAGCTCTATTGCAGGGGAAACTGGGATGCTGGTGAGAGCTGTCTTGCTTTGCAAAACTCTACTAGAGTTTTTTTCCTAGAAAGTTGTAGATTTGTAACCACTGCATGTTCTTGTGGTCTAACTCTTGTGCTGTGTTTCAGGTTACTTTCCCAAAAGTCATTCCAAGCTTCAGTGATGAGCATATGGTATGTACCTTCTGCCTTGGAAAGGGACAGTGGGGGAGTTTAGGGTTTGGACCTGAACTGAGTCTCATGTCTCCAAGCTGGAGTAGTTCCCTCTCTGGGGTGCTTGTGCCTTGTTATCAAGCCTAATTCTATGCTATAAGTATAGGGAACTTGAATGTAAAACTTAAGGTGGCAAGAGGTGAGCTCTGCAGGGTGAAGAACTGGGTAATGCCTTGCTGC
The DNA here is from genome assembly GCA_033124195.1 of Coracias cyanogaster. NCBI lineage: Eukaryota > Metazoa > Chordata > Aves > Coraciiformes > Coraciidae > Coracias > Coracias cyanogaster. Next base: position 8,960 of record JAVSBS010002537.1, on the reverse strand, counting down.
TTCTGTGTGGTTGTGCCTTCCCTTTCTAAGCAAGGTTTTCCTGCTTTGCAGCTTCCAGCAACTCCAATGACCTGGACTCTGACAATTGATGATGGAACCAGAATACATCAGATGAGCCTTGGGCAAGCTATACAGCAAGGCTATAATTTTCTAGCTGACGGCCACGATCTGATCTTTCAGGTGGCCTTTACTGCAACTGGAGTTATCTCCTACAAGGTAGGTGAACAGAGATGGCACTGAGGAGACAGCCCTGCTTTTACAGAGGCTAGGCATCTCCCTCCTGTAGACCTGTGGAAAGCACTTGCAGGTCATGCCCAGAGCTGATGTTGAGCTGATGCAGTGCTGTGCCTAGCTGGTGTGTGCAAAGCTGTTCGACTTTCCATAGCTGTCACTGAACTGACCAGCTGTGTAAAATGGGGAAGCACAATGTTGCACCTCAGACAGCAGCACACCTGAGGGGCATCTAGGTAAGTGGAATTCTACATGTAGCATGTCCTGTGAACATCTGACTGGTGGTCTCATGACCAGATCCCTTCTGAGAGGGTGTTGCAATGGGAAGAAGCTGCTGTTGCAAGTAGAAATAGCAGCAGTCCTGAACCAGACATAGTACATGGCCCTGCAGGGTTGGTCCTCTGGATCGTGACCTGAGTGTTAACAGAGCTTTCTATCTTTGTCAGCTCAACGATAAGGTGCTGTACACTGTGGCACTCAAGCTCACATATGGCCCTCCTGAACGTAGACTGACTGTGGAGTCAAGAATGCTTTGTTCACCAGGTAATGCATGAAGAAAGTCAGAACCTGGGCTGCCTCTGCCCTGAGGAAACTGGCATTATGTTTAACAAAGATGTTGTTGTAGGTCCAGCCATCTGTAATGCAACACACATGACTGTTGCCATCCCAGCCTTCCCAGGGACCCTTATGACTGTGCATGTGGAGGATAAGAGCATCCCTATGGACCAGCTTCAGGAAAATGGGATTGCTCTGGACACAAAGAGAGGGGTCAAGCTGTATATTAGTAAGGGAGTCCTGAAGTCCAGGGTGAGTTCTGATACTCAAGTCACAGGAATTTGTGTGATCACAAGTTCTTGGTGCTTACTTAGAACAAGAGCACAGTAGTTTTGACCTTGACTAAGCACCTATGAAGTCAGCTCTGTGGCTGGCTGAGGGCCGTTTTGATTAAGCTGAATGCAAACTGACTCTGTTATAGATAGGCATCACTGAAAGGTGACTTGGGTTTCATTAAGTCTCTTGGAGAGGTGAAAATATTCCTCTTGGAGTGGGTTAGTATTTGGCATGCCTGGAGCAATGCAAGTTGACAAACTAGCTGGGTGTGAGGAGCACTGTGGCCTCAGGGCAAGTGATACAGCTCTAACACATTTGTGTTAAAATGAGCTCTTGTAGCCCTTCTCCAGTAGAGTAACTCTTGTCTTTCAGCTGCATGGGGAGAGCTGCTCAGGACTTCAGTCCTACCTGTCCTCTTTGAAATTGACTTTTCTCTTCCATGGGGAAACTGTGGCAATGGTGATGCATCCAGAGTGCCCCTGTGACCAGCATGCACCAGTAGGTAAGTGACTGACTCCTGCAAGGGACTCAGCCCATGTGCTGCTCAGATGGTAATCCTTCAGCATGGCTTGTTCTTGAGCTAGTCCTTCACAGGAAAGGGCATCTCTACCCATAACACAGCAGCTTTTGTCATGCTGGTCAGGGACAGCTCAATCTGTCAATTTATGTGACTCTGTTACAGCTGCTGTATGCACCCAGGATGGGTACATGGATTTTGAAATCCTTGCTGACAGTACTACACCACTGCTAGACTTGGATACACTTAGGCTCAGAGATCCTGCATGCCGGCCAGCCTTCAAGTCATCTTTGAATGACAGGGTTTGGTTTCATGTCCCACTGAATGGATGTGGGACCAGGTATTGGGTAAGTGTGTAGCCAGGATTGATGGGGAGGGCTGCAGGCAGTGGGAATGCTCTCAATAATGCTGTTACTTCTCTGCAGTTTGATGGGGAGAAGATTGTTTATGAGAATGAGGTGAGGGCATTGTGGGAAGACTTTCCACTGCGCAAGATCTCAAGGGACAGTGAACTCAGGTGTGTCTAGAAACCTCTTTGGGTAATACTTAATCCTGGACATCTTATACATGAATGCAAGTCTTATCTGATTCTTCCTTCTTATAGGCTAACAGTCTTGTGCTCCTTCAGCAATAGTGATGCTTCACTCACTATAAAGGTAGACAACCTTCCTCCTCTGGCTTCTTCAGTGAACCAAGGCCCTCTCTCCTTAGTTCTTCTAAGCTATCCAGGTAAAGCTGACTCTGGGCTCAGGTCACTGGGAAGCAACTGAAGCTTGTGGGGGGAGCACATATGGGTGAACTGGTGCCAGGGCTTCTAGTGACCTGATGTGCTTCCTTCCCTTACACACATGATACTTGAGGCAGATGCCTTAAATCTGTAACTCTAGGACAAACTGCAGCTGGTTGACTAGCTGCTGCTGAAGAGCTCCAGACCAGAGCTCCTTCAGGACTCTCTCTTGGTGCACTGCTTTATCTAACAAGGCTTTGGTTCTTGCAGAGGACTCATACAGGCAGCCATACCGTGATGATCAGTACCCAATAATAAGGTACCTACGGCAGCCTATCTTCCTGGAAGTTCAGGTCCTGAACCGCAATGATCCCAACCTCTATCTGGTACTGGATGACTGTTGGGCGACAGCTTCACAAGATCCAAGCTCACTTCCCCAGTGGAATATTGTTGTTGATGGGTGAGTGCCCTGCCAGAGAAATGGAAGGACTTCTGGCAGTGGATGGGAGGATTCCCTAATACTCCCCTGCCCTCTCCTTTAGGAACAGAGGCCCAGGTACAAGGGCTCCATTTGAGGTGGCCTTCCAGGTACTGCCCTGGTATGCTGGAACTTGTAGGAAGATGGCAGCACCTATACTTTGAACTTTAGCCTGCTGCTTAAAATTCCAGACCTTCTCAACTTTGCTGTTCTGACTTGCTTCTTACCTATTGGCAGATGTGCTTATGACCTGGACAGCTATAGGACTGTATTTCATGCCGTGGGGCATGGTGTCAGCTATGCTAACTATCGCCAAAGGTTGGAAGTGAAGACTTTTGCCTTTGCCTCTGGTGATAAAGCTCTCCCTGGCCTAGTAGGTGACCTTCTCCTTCTACTTAGAATGGCAAGTAGGAGCAGTGACTGTCTCAAAATTGAATGGATCTCTCATTCTTTGTTGCAGGTATACTTCCATTGCAGTGTTCTGATCTGTGACCGGTTTCAACCAGACTCCCCTTTGTGTATGACAAGATGCCCTAGGCCATCTAGAAGCAAGCGAGGTAATGTATAAGCAGATGTTAGATTGTACTGATCCAAGATAACCCCCTCTACTGTGGAATTCACCACTACTGCATTACTGTTGTAGAGAGTGGGATGCCAGGTGTGAACTCTGCAGTGGTGAGCTTGCAGGGTCCTGTTCTCCTTGTGCCAGAAGGATGGTCTGCAACCCAAGGTACAAAGCCAGTGTTGTGCTAATATATGTTGTTTAGGTTTAGTGAAGAGCTATCTCCACAAACTATTTTTCTGTTTGCTTTGTAGGGAGCACTCTCTTGAGCAAGGAGGCATGGGCTGGGATTACAATGACTGCTGTTGGTATTCTCTCACTGGTGGCCACAATGCTACTAGTTTTGGCTTTTCTTAAATGCCTAAAGAGAAGAGCATCCACAGTAAATGTGGTGTATTAAGTGTATTTTTTACAAATAAACTTGGAGTAGAAATGTGACTGCAAAACCTTTTGTGGGTGAGTTGTGTAGCTGTGGACTTGTTCTTACATAGCATTCAGGGAGCTAGACTGCATGAAGATGGATGTCTGTCTTGCTGAGCAGTAACATTGCACACAGTGTCTCTGGTCAGAGTGCTCTTGCTGAAACTAGATCTCAAGCTTTGAAAACCTCAGGCTTTTGGGATAAGATTCAAATGACACTATCTGCTTCCCCTACAGCAGATGATTTCTTCACTGCCTTAGTTCACATAATGGAATGACTTGACAGGGAACTAATTTCTTCTAATACATTAAGAGGCCAGGTCCCACAGTAAGATTCCATAGATCTATCCTGCCCTTTCCTAGGATTGTGGAAAGAGATTTAACTAAAGAAAAATATTAGTTTAGTGCTCCTTAACTGTGCAGTTAACTTATGATATTTGTGCCTAGAGTTGGTAATTAGGCATCACTAGACCCTTTACAGCAGTAAGAAAATACTTGGTATGAGCTTACTACTAGTTTATGTGGGACTATATGAAAACAAGCAGTGTTTCATGGCACCTATTCTGCAGAATCAAAGTCAGGCTGTGAACTACATTTCATGATTGTCACCTAGATCACATGGACTCTAGATTCAATCTGAGTGTGAACATAAGGCTTTAAGAATGGCAAATAGTAGTTGCTCAGTGGATGTTTTGTGACACTTAAGTAAAAGTACACTGATAGGTGCTTCAGGTAGCAGCTTCACTTTCTAACTGCGAAGGGTGGGTCTGTGCAGTAGTACTTAATGCCACATTGCTCTTCAAAGTAAATGTCAAGTCAGTAATTTTACTTGGTTCTGGCTTGTTGTAATCAAGTCTGTGTTGCAGAGTTGGAGTGTGGTGTGTAGGCTTGTAACAAGCCATAAGCTTACTGCTAGTGAATGTGGAAATGAATCAACTGGCTGTTAAGACAAGCAAATCTCTTGCTGAGGCTTAAAGATCAGGACAGTTGCAACACCTGAGTGATGTCAGTTTGCCAGGGTTTCCAGATTTAAAAATGGCATGTGTGCATAGTTCTGCTATTGCTTCTCAGCTTAAAACACATCCAGGAAGAACCCTCTGGCACAGCCTGATCCAGCCCACAGAGGACGGGAAACCTTTAGTTGCCTGAAACTCAAGATCAGTTTCAATATATAAAATGAACTTCCAAGTAAGGGAAACTTGCAGGCAACATTGGGGTGGTTACAGAGGACTTGGCTGAGATGAGGAATATGCTGTCTTTAGCTGTATAGCTTTAGGTATGCTGCTTCCAACAATAGCAAAAGACTTGGAAGAAGTGATACTTCTTAGTTTATGGCCTCCATGCTACAGGCAGGGAGGACTAAATGTAATGGAATAAACTGTACTAGAAAACATTAATTTTATGTACTTGTATCTCTAGGACTAGAAAACAACCATGTGAAAGTAGTCCCTTAATTTGCTTATTTTGTACTTTCAAATTGGTTTTAGTGCTCTAAGTCCTGTTTCTGAAGAGCTTCAGACTATAACAACTTCTAAGTTTACAGTTTTTTAACTACATTTGAGTCAAAGATCACAAGCTTCATGAGGCTGAATAAAGCTCAGCAGTGGTTTGTTAAACACCTGGATGTTCAACTGTGGTCTGGGGCTGTCCTTCTCTACCTCAGGATTTAAAGGTCTTGTTCCCCTTTGCTCTGGCATCAGTGTGCTACTGTTGAGCACAGCTGCCCTTTCTACTGGCCGTGCTTCCCTTGCATTAGACTGCTGTGGCTACTTCGGTTACCCCTTAGGCAGTCAGCAGCCCACCTGTGGTACAGGGGCATGGGTGTTGAAGGTGGTGAATCTAACTAGTAATAGTCTGGTCCAGTCCTCTTGTACTGAACATCAGCAATTCTAATCATCTCACTAACCAGCAGGTGCTTGGTGTCTGCCTCTCTCTAGCTGGGTACTAAGCTCTTGAAAGAAATTAACTCCTGCTGCAAATGTGCCACTTCTACCATTGCTACCTTCTCTGCTGTTGCAGTTAGCAATAGTTTCTGTTGTATCACAGCATTTTAGGGTTGGAAGGGACCTCTGGAGGTCATCTAGTTCAAACCACTTGTCAGGGCAGGTTCACCTAGAGCAGGTTGCACAGGGTGGTGTCCAGGTGTTTTTGAATGTCTCCAGAGATGGAGACTCGACATCTCTGGGTAGCTTGTTCCAGTGCTCTGCCACCATCAAAGCAAAGAAGTTCTTCCTCATATTTAGGTGGAACTTTCTATGTTCAAGTTTGTGCCTCTTACCCCTTGTCCTGTCACTGGGCACCACTGAAGAGTTTGGCCCCATCCTCCTGACACCCACCCTTTAACTATTTATAAGCATTGATAAGATCTGCCTTCAGTATTCTGTTTAGCCATTTCTACCTCTAAGTCTGGTCCTCATTTTCAGATATGTTGCTTTTATAACTTAGAAGGGTTTTTTTTGCCTTATGTCCTTGTTTTATTCCCTGTAGACCAATTAGTGGTTTATTTTGGAGATTCCAGAAGTCAATAACAAAACCAAGAACTTTTCTGCAGTAGAAAAATCTCACCCTCACCAGAACAGATTTCATGTTCTGCTGTCACATCTTATAAATTATGTATCTGTATCATAACTGTCTGGGTAATAGACAAAGTGCTGCTGACTGACCTAGTTAAAGGCAGCAAGAAATAGTCTCAGTACTGCCTTGCTTTTTCTGGAAGTCTACTAGTGTTTTTAGGGCAACCGGCACAGAGGGAACCTGCTCTTGATTATTGATAAGCAAATAAATGCCTTTTGGGCTCTGAGTTTAGAGGTTAAAACTTGGGCTTCTTGTGCCTTTAGAGCTTTTTATTTTGCTAGATTACACCGTATTGCAGTAGCAGTCAGCCAGGGATCATGTGAGGCTTTGAAAAACAATGGTTTAAATCCAAGGGCCTAAGAGGCTCATGAATGTTTGTTGCTCGTTACTAACTAATTACTTCTGGTTCTACTGCTCCTAGCCTCTGTCATCTTACACAGTAAATACTAGAGGCCAATTATGGATTCTAGAAAAAAAATAGTTTACTGAATCCATTTCAGGTTTGTTTGCCTTTTCTTGTGGCTTTCCACCATCTGCCAGGGTAGAGCCATTCAGTGCAGCACTCTCACTCTATTAATAGTTTGTCTATCATGCATTTCCTTTCCTGCATCTAGCTATGAAACTGAGTACTGATAGTTCTTTTAATATCCCATCACTGAAGATTTGGCTTCAGTTATGCCTATTATAATACTAAATTTCTTGAATGTCTTTGTTCTGAAATCTCTCAGTGCTATGTTACATCCCTATTGGAGTTGTGGGCTAATTTTCTTTTTGAAATGCTTATTAATTGCTTTTGTTCACATTTTTTTCCATTCAACTTTTTAAAATCCATGTTGCACCAACATCTGTACCATATGCAGCTCTTCTAACTGCTCTTGTAAATGTGAGCTCTGTGCTGCAGCTGGGGATTAAAACCTGGCTTTATTTAAATTGGTTAGCGATATCCAGCATTTGTTTTAAACATCACTCTAAAAGAAAAAAAAAAATCTATTTGCAGTGTGATTCAGATAATTACAAAAGCTCTTTGGACCACTATTTACAGTGAAGCTGGAGCCTGCCCTTTCTGAACAAGGCAGGCTAGAAGGATATTAAAAAAAAAAATCAGTGGAATGGACTTTGCTGCCAGAGCTGCTGTTCTGGTGGCCAGAAGATCCACAGCCATCTAATATGAGTATGTAAAGAAGTATGTAGTTTTGAGGTCTTTGAAAAGAGAGGGAGGACAAAGGGTTGCTTTTCAAAAGGGAGAAAAGTAATATGAGTAACAGATAAAACTATCTTGTCTGTAATACATACTGAAGCAAAATAGTTGTGTTGATGCTTGGAAGAGAAGCTATGCACCATACCTATTTTTCCCTCTCCATCCCCTTAAGAGGCACTTAAACTTATGAAGAAAGAGGAAGTGTGCAGCAATAGCTGTTGGCTTTCTAATTTTTTTCTTTACATGCAACTGTTCCTAATCTGTACAAAATCTTAAACTCTTCCAACTTACTAGTGTGCAAGAAGGGGTTATAAATATTTCCCATACCACCTTCTGATGTTATTTGCACTGTTAATATTCTTTCCTACCAGAAAGTAAAACTCTGGTTTTGATATGTTGCCCTTGCTCTCACTTGAATTCAGAAAAACTTTCTAAAGGAAAGTTTGATGGAAATTACTATGTAACCATACAAACTAAATGCCCTTAAGCTGCAGGCAGCCAAGCAGGGTTTAGCAGTGTGTTTAGCCTGCAGGTAGAGGGAAAGGAGAGTTCTAATGCTGCCTCTGTATTAATGCCACCTCATTTGGAGCCTGGTTGTGCTACGCTAACTTCATTAGATTGTATCTCTACTGTTGTTTCCTTATGTTCTTCTAGGCTACAACTATTCTTCCTCCTCTAAGACTTGATAATTGGGACAGGTCTGTCAAACCTTAACTTGCTACACCATTTCCTATCCCTGCTGTCACCACCAGTATCAGTTTCTGTGCTTAGGGCCTTTACTTGTGTGGTATAGTTACCTTTCTTGTTTTATTCCAAAATATTAATTTTCAGGTGAAACTCTACTTCTGTAGCTATATGTGAGGAATGAGATTTGTATTAGCAGTTACTCTTCTGCGCTAAACCGAATAGTGATAGAGTCCTGAAGTGCTGGGATTAGTGAAGTTCAGCTATACTTTCCTTTTAAACACATTTGGAATTGCATCAAAGAACTACACTGGAAACCCTTCATCTTTAGAGCTGATAGCAGAGCAAAAACTGTCACTAAATATTTGCTGCACACTTGAGGCACAAACACTTTGGATCTTTAGTTTTACTGTCCCCTGAATGGAGCCTAAGACTGTTCATGAAAGGTGGTTCTGATCAGAACTTCAGTAGGGCAACAAACAGGGTAATGAGTGTTTTAAAAGGTCGGTGTATGTATTTGCAATGTCGCTGTAGCGGTTCATTGCAGATTCCAGTATAGATGATGACAGCACTATCTGTAACTGTAACAGTAAATTTGAAGTGAAGCAGTTTCAGTCATGCAATTACGCTTTTTATTTTGGTTTTTCTACACATTGCCTTATACAATCAAGTAAATGAGGCACAAAAATACAACTGCATGTGACAGAATGAAAAGGGATGAAAGTGCTCTGAGATCGG
>JAVSBS010002535.1:113626-126520 GCA_033124195.1 Coracias cyanogaster | reverse complement strand
ATCACAGAATCACAGAATCATTATGGTTGGAAAGGACCTCCAGGGTCATCAAGTCCAAACTTTGTCCTAGCATCTCTCTAACCACTACACCATATCCTTAATCTTTCAGGTTTGTTAGGAGCATAAATTTCTTAATTGTAACTTAAATTAATAATAATTTTTAAGTCATTTAAATTACTACAGAACTGTGTGCACAAATTCTGAATTTTGCTTCATGAAAATGTAGCTACGGTTTCCTCTTAACCAAGAAAACTGGTGTGTTTCATATCCAGCCAGGCTTGCTTGGAAAGTCACAGTTTATTGCATTTGGCTAGTCTGAATTTTTCTGTAGGATTTTCTTTACTTACATAAAACTTAGGGAAAATTTTGCAATGAAGATCTTAGAAACACTAGATCACACAGCTAAATTGCTGTATAGCAAATTTAAAAAGAAGGAAGAGTTGTGATTGATAGTGCTGTTACATCAGATATTCTGACTGTAAACTAGGTTGTTGTGAGAGATCATCCCTTCCTTCCATGTTTCTACAGTAACGGGTCATTCTGCGACTGATATCTGCAATAACTCTAGGCACAGTTGTGTCTTCAGCGTACAACTGACTTAACACTTCTAGCCAAAGAAAAAGGCTTCCTGAATCCTCCTGGTGCTTCTCCAAGACAGAAGGTGGCCGAACCTGTCATCTCTGCTTTTGTCTGAAGTGCAGAGAAGGGATAGTTACACACTTCTGAGTTCAGGTTTCAGATGTGGAAAGACAAGTTTCCTGAGCTGTGATTAAAACTGATTAATCAGTTTAACCTCCTGAGAACATGTACTTTAGCTCTGCAATGAACATCCTCCCTCCCTCTTCTCTTCCCTAGGAGATTCCCGTGCTTCTACAGAAGCAACAGAACATTAAAAAAAAGTAATCAGTTTTCTAACAAACTTCTAAAATGTTTTTGTGCTAGCTTCATTTCCCATTTATTATAATTATGAACTGCCACTACTTTTAGGTCCTGTTCCAAATCAGAAGTAGGAAGCCCAAACTTTACTGTAAGAGCTGTTCTTTCATTACTCTTTATCTAGTTTTTAGCACAAAGTGCTAAATAATCCAGAAGTTCCTTTATTATCATTAAATGTCAGATCTTACTTTGCAAACACAAACAGGTCATATAATAATACATCAGATCCTCTAATACCTCACCTAACTTTAACTGCCATGATTAAAATAACCAGCTATCTCTTAGCCACAATATAAAGATATTTTTCATTAAAAGAAAACAGCAAGTTGTTTTTGTATGACAAAATTGTCTTCTATATACCTCCAATAAGTATGCAGTGAACACAATCATTCCAATGTAAATAGCATACATCAATCAACAATCCACTCATATTTGTGCTTGATGGTCAAAACCCACCAAAACATTTAAAATATTTCATGTTCTCTTAACTACTATCAGTTGAACTGGCTGCATGCTTTCACAGAAATTTAGGAACTGGACTTACAGAACCTTACAGAACAGTCTGCTGCAAAGTGGTCGCTGCAGTCTTATAGGCAGTCTTTCTTAGTACTTCATTGCTGAAATTGAAGTAACACGGACTGAAATGCTGACTACAAAAACAAAGTAGCAATACAAAACTAAATAAAAGTAATTCAATTTCTAAACTGAGATTAATCCATCTTCAAGGAAAGCCTAGAAGCAACTATTGTAACATTCACATTATTTCCTTTGAATTACACTTTAAATTTCAAGGTACTGTGAAGAAAAGCTCTGGAATGTTAAAATAATGTTTAGGAACTGAAAATCTTGTGGATCAATTTATTTTATCAGTGTAAACTCAGAGCAACCTCACTAGAAAGTCAGGAGTCACTCCCAGCTTATGCTGAAGTGAACTAGGGAAAAATGTAGTCCTATTAACCTTTCCTTTCCTTGATTTGTCCCTTAAAGAGCAGCAAATACTAGAGGAAATTAAAGAAATTATCCAGTGGGTTATATTTCCATAAGACTCTGCAAATATGTAATTTCCAAAAAAAGAGGAGCTACCATTAATTTTCTGCTCTGCCTAGAGATCATTTAGAAGATGAGCACTAAGAGCTGAAGAATAATCATTCTTCTAAGATGATTAGCCCTCGAACTCTCAAGATGAGCACGAATAATCACAACTGAGGACACACGGGTATACACATAGCTGTGGATATATCCATATATCCAGGACTTTGGAAGATGGAGCTAAAAGACTGTAATCCTGCTTAGCATGGCCTAGTTTGAGGTTCATGTTGGGTGATAAAATGCCTGTTTGTACCGCCATTATGAATACTGTAAATTGCACCAGTTCAAAACATTGCTCCCTCTGATCTAAACTCATTTTCATCAATGTCAAGCTTTGTCTGCATGTTCTGGTTCCGCCAGAACAGGGTTAATTTGGTGCGGCCGGGCTATTCCATACCTTACTGACATCACGCCCCCAGGCCAGTTCTGATTCTGTGGTTCGACTGGCGCGCATGCAGATGGTCTGCTTGTCTCCATTTGTTTGTCGGCACAGTATCGCTTGTTCTATACATTGGTTTTTTTTCACTGTTGTCATTGCTGTTGTTACGACGATTGTTTCCTGTGTGTCATTGTATTAAATTCTCCTTATCTCAATCCTGGCTCTGTGTTTCCTTGGCCCCCTTCCCCAGACCAGCGCTGGGGGGGCAGCAGCAGTGGCCACGTGGCTTGGCTCCCAGCAGGGACAGAACAACCACAGCTTTACTAAACCATCACACTGCATCATCAAGTAAAAATATTATACACTTGCTGTGACAAACTAATAATTAGTTTTGTTTCATTATCAGAATTATTCATCAGTATTTCATACAACTGCTGCCTACAGCTCCACCTCTCTAACCACACCCTAAACAGTCTCTGCCCTGAGCTACAGTTTGCTTTCCAGACTCATACTTCCAACTCCTGTGTATTTGATTTTGCAGTTTTCATTTAATCAATTTGTGAGGAAAGACATCCATACAAACCCTGCTGCCTTCTGCATATGCTCTTTCCTTCCTTTCTCCTTGTCTCACAGTTACACCAAATGTCCTGGGAAGGCAATAGTTTAAAGCTACTATATTGAGGTGAATATTTTTTTATCATATATTTATGCAAACAGCTTCTGAAACAGACAGTTTGCAATAATATAGTATTCCTTTTCTAATTTTAATGGGTCATCCATTCACCATTGAGTAATATAGGACAAATACATGAATGCTTTTGATGGCTCTTCTGACTGCAGATAACAACCAGGAATATGGACATTGGATTATTAAAAGTCCTTTCAGTTCTAAAACTATCCACTCCCAGCTCTGGTGATAAAGAAGGACTTATTGGTAGCAACATTTTCCTTTTCTGTCTGCAAAGAGAACTAGGCAGCTTATGCTGGATGGTTTTATGGATACACAGACCTTCTGTCATAATGCAGCATTCATAAACTGTGACAGCTATTTCTACAGATTGGCAAAGCAAACAAAATAGAATATAGAAACTGTAATTAAGGTTTGTAAAGAAACTTGGTGGAGCGTCGTTCAAGTAAAGAAAGGTCCCATAGTTATTTGCACTGGCTTATTCCAAGAATAATTATTTTTTCACTTTTAGTTATGAATTCTCCTTGGGAACACAATTGAAAATTTGGGGTTTTTTTTCCTTATTTCAATAAGGGTCATGGATAAAATTGAAAATGACAGCCTAGACTTTTATGTAATTGCCTTTTATTAAATGCAAAAGCTACACACAGAGTCTGCCACACAGAGAATACTAATGCCGTTATTCATACTCTAGGCAATAGTGCTTCTGGTCACAAAAAGAGACATTACAACATATTTAAAATCTGTACTAACACATATATCAATGCTGATAAATTACCGAAAATGTTTCCTGGCATGACATACACAACTCTTGTCTCTTCCGGCAATGGCACAGAAGTGTTCAGTACAAATACTGCTTCTGGAAACAGAGATTTTCAATTTCTAGTGCAAATATGGGGTTTGCAGTTCAAAAAAAGACATCCAAAATGACCGTATGGATGACTTTGAAGTGTTTCACTGTGCTGCAGTGATTCCTGTGTCCTTACCCTTATTTGTCAGATTGCCATATAACATCTAATCACTCACACTCTTAAGGTTAGTTTGTCACCAACAGACATTAAGTATTTTCTTTGGAACGCCCCAGGAGGAGATCAGCCAAAGGGTCTGCAGGTCCTCTCCTGCTTCTGCCTGGCTGCTTTTCTTGCTTTCCTCTTCCCCACAGCATCCTTGCAAAGGGGTGGAGAAGCCCATGAGCACCCTGGCAGCCCTGCAAGTCTGAATGTGCATGGTAGCAAACAAAAGCCAAATCTGTGAAATTGCAGGACCTATCTGGTGCCTCTATAACCAAATTATTATATGCTATCTCTGATTCATTAATCTCAGTTTTAAGTATGTTGCCAGGTTTTCATGGTTGCCACACAGAATAAATACTAAGTTTGGAAAGAGTTCAGCTGCTTTTGAAATACCTAAATAGGAGCCAGATTTGCTTTTTAAAAAAACTAAATCCACACAGTGCCAGTGTTGCTCTAATGCTTAGATGATCCGGTTCACATGCACATGTTGCAAAACTCCTGTCAGAAATAATGCTTATTTTCTGAATTGTCCTTCTAAACAGATGTCCTGTTTTCTCTGGGATGGATATATAGAATCAATTTTCTATTCAGGAAAGCTGCATTTTTGAGAACACTGCAGCACCCAATTCAGTGAAAACAAAGTTGATAAGACACGTCATTTTTGTTTGTGGCCAGCCACGGTATTCGGGTCTCCATAGTGGTCAAGGTCTTCAGCAGTTTTGAGCTAACCAGGTGCTAAAGCTAGGAGGAGCAGAAGCCAGGGCAGCTGACCCAAGCTGGCCAATAAGTATTCTATACCATAAACGTCACGCTCACTCTAAATTAGGAATTTTACCGAGAATGGCCTCTTTTCCTGATGGTTGCCACCCTTGGAGGGTCTCGCCCATCATTCCACTCGCGAGGCCTACTGTCCTGTTTGTTGTCCCTGTTGCGTCTTCACTGGAGCTCTGGTGCTTGACATCTAGCATTCACTGCTGAGAGTGTGCAGCTTGAAACCACTACATTGGCTGACTATAACTTTGTGCGCTTTCTATTAATACTAGTACTCATACTGGGGGGAAAGGTATGGGTGCATTATTATTTTATTTTTTTAAATCTGTTTCCATTTCAACCCATGGGTCTCCTTTCCTTTTCCCAATTCCCCTTCCCAGGGCAAGGGGTGTCACTGGGTGATAGAACAACGGGCTAAACGAAGACAATAGGACAAAGGAGGAGGAGAACATGAAAGAAGAGAGTTTCACTCTCTGCTTAGCTGGAGCGCTACATAGGAAAAGGAAATGATCCTGAAGTTTGGAAGTGAGTGTGTTGCCTGTGATCCCGGCAGACTGCATCACAGGTTCCAGGTGCACTGCCAGTCTGAGCTGACTGCTCCTCTCCCCCATCTCTTGAAACATTACCTTGACAGGAAATGTTTGTTTTCTTTCAAAACAAACTGAAAAATTAAAGCAGAACAAGAAGTAATGTGGAGAGGGCACACTGGATGATGAGGCTAAAGGAGAACAAAGGGAATGAGAGCAGAAGAGGTGAGAAATGCTGTAATATTACAAAGGAAATATTCTTGTCACCCTTCCTTGAGCTGCACTTTGCAGTGAGGTTTTCAAGGATCAAGGCTATATATCAGCATGTGCGAGTCACCTCAATTTTGACATTTCCTATTTTTCAGAGCTTTTGATATTGGAACACTAATAATGGACCTTTTAACATGGAGTTCAGCATGTAATTCTGATTTCTAGCCCTTCAAAGATCTAAAGCATGAGTTGTTTTGAGGAATCCTTTTGTTAAGGATTCTTTCCTGATTTGTCCAGGGAAAAAATGTATTTACATATATATGCTGGATTTTCTACATGCTGCTTGTCTGAGTATATTGACCTATTTTCCATTTTTCTAGACACAAGGTAGTTGTAGTTGTGATTTTAATTTACTGTGAACATAACAACAAACTTAACTGACAACAAATAAATAAATAAATAAATACCAAGAGTCAAGGACTCAACACATCAAAAAGCCTGTGAGGAGCCAATGCTCAGAATACCAATTCCTGATAAACAGTAATAGCATTAAAATATCTCTCAGTCTGACGTTTGGCTGAAGGTTGCATATTGATTGTATCAAAGTGATTCCACAAAATCTTTCTGAAACTGTGTTGAGCAATGCTGATCAAAAAGAGAATGAGTATCTTCAATAAGAGTTTCATCTTTCAGAAAATGAACAGTGGGATGAATGTTCTTGTACAAGCTTATTTCTAAATTATCAGTCTTCCGATAATGAAGGAGGTGGGTTTTAATGGTTGCTCTAAATACAAAGGAAAACATCTTTTCCAAATGAAGGAAACATGCATTATTGTAAGCCTGTACTGACCATGTAAGATGAAGAACATGCCATTAAAAACGACAGAGCAAATTAACCAGTTTGATAAAACATGTGACAGCTCCCTGGATTTGCTGACTACTTTACATAATTACAATAGCTCTTCAAGAATGTCACTCTCCATAGATCATTTTAGTCCTTTTCCCAAGGCACATCAATTCTTGCTACTTTTCCAATTTAACTCATTTACCTCATTCCTATTTACTCAAGTTTACTCTTTTTTTCTTACCCTTGATGATTACCTACTGTTTAATGTAAGTCAGTCCTATGCATTCATGGCAGTTATTTCAGGAAAACAGAAATGAGAACCTCCACTTATGTAAATATCATATGCAAACCAGCAGACCTGCTGCTGTGCTCCTGTTTGCTGGGGAAGTAAAGCCCTGTGCCAACATTTCCAAAACTGGATACCTAAATCTACGCACCTAAATGTATAAGGATAAATCTGACCCACTGATTCAGAAATTCTGAGTCACTCTGTAATTGCTGGACCTCGCAGGGCACACAGAAAGCACATGAACCTGAATTCTACATCCAGCCCAGCTGAGACACTGCTTCCCTTTCTGCCAACTCTGGGTACCCCAGCTACTCTGGATTAATTTTCTGCTTGCAGGGAAACTGAAGGCTGAAGGTGCTGATATTTCATGTAGCAGCAAAGTATGTCATGGTGGGAATGTACCTCCCTATGAATTCCCAGGAAACCTCAGGGGGCTCCTTTTGCAGTATTTCTACCACACAGCCCCAGTACAGCTTCCAGCCTCATGAAAATTATTTAACATCCTGGGATCCCAACCCAGCATGGTTTCCTTAGAGGTTTTATTCTTCTTATGCATTACCTTGGATATGGTTTGGATCATTTGGCAGCATATGTGATGTTGTTGGCTTCCTGCCAGAAATTCCAAGGCTCAGGGACCCTGTCAGTTATGAACTTGTTATATGAATTTTTGCTTGAAAATGCTCATTATTAAAGGAAGAAAAATGGTACAGTGAGCTAAGAAACTGCATTAAGAATCGTGTAGTGCTGGAGACACATAGTTCTTGCCATTGCACCCACATGGATTCAGAAATTATAACCAATGGTCTCATGCTACAGCTGTTCTTTGCAATACCTTAATAAAAACATGTGGGCGGGGCACACCACAGCATAAGTTGCACCAAGTACTATGTTTTCATCAGTGGAACTAGCACATAGGTGATGACATAAGGGGTTATAATTTAGAACATCATACAACACCCTGAAAATGGTAAGAAATATCTAAAATATTGTCCAAATAGGTAGGAAGAGTTCAGCCCCTACCTTAAAAATCTCTTAAAAATTTGTGCATAAATTCCTTTGGCGTGACTGCTAGACTAACAGGCTGCCCACAACAGGCAATTTTGACAATATAACTGCCAATTAGAATACCTTTTGCTTATTTTGCTGTGATTTTTTTTTCTTAAACTGCAAATCATAGTGCCATATTTCACTCTTTTCTGTCATTTTCTTCTATTTCTAACTTAAATAAATTACAAATACAAATATGACATGAATTTTGGCCAAACCTTTCAACAAAATTTCCACATAATCATTCTACAACCATCCATGAAAGGGCACATACCTGTGCTCATCTAGAGTACTTCATACTTCAAAACAATAAACAGAACCATTCAAAAGATTTGTATGTGAATGTGATATGAATGTAACATATTGCGCTATCCATTTTATCATTATTGTCTTCTCAGAAACTAATTTAGTGATTTATTTTTTTAATAGCAAACAAAGTGTTGCACGGAAAAGTAAAGACCTTATTCTTACAAGTATCCCAGTAAATAAAACAGAAATGTCAAGGAAAAATGAAACAAAACAAAACATTTGTATTTTATATAAAGAAAACTGCTTTGAAATGGGCTTTCATAATGTATCAACGATTTACTAAAGGGATCTACTGTCACAGCATTTTGGCTTTCAGCTGTTTTCATAATGCTGTTTAAATATTATAATAGTTCTCATCTCATAGCAGAAACTAAAACTTCAGATTTACAAGGAAATGAAATGTGGGAAAATAAACAGGAAATGGTAAAACAAACATCCATCTGCAGAAGGAAACTGCCTCTCAGAATGTATTTGTTCAGAAATAAATAAATGGGTATCACAGAACATGATACTTACTGTAATTTGCATTGCAAGCTAGCTAACAAGAGAGACAAAAAACAGGTGAACTGCTTTATATTAAAACCTTTCTTTGGAGTCTTCACTGATTCCACAAACAGAAGTTTATCTGATTTTACCCAGACATCACCCCTTCTGCCTTTAGGGGAAGCTTCATATCATCTAAGTCTCAACAAGTGGCTGTCTGCTAACAAATAATGATCCAGCTGTTGCCCAGAAGGGTGGGCAGTCTTGATTTAACTGAGCAAACAGAAGAGTAGGACAAGTGTCAGTACAGTTAAATGACAGGAGGTTATCTGGAAGGATATGTCCTAGTTGTCCTAGAGTAAATGAGAACTGAAAGGCTGGAGGCGGGAAAAGGGTCCAGAATAATGTTCATTTGAAAGCTGTTTGCATAGAGACAATAGGGTCATTCAAGGAACAGAGAAGACAGTCAAGCTGATATACTTTACTTTTGGACATTCCTGTATATTTCTTTATAATTTCTTGCTTTTGTAATGAGATTTGCTTTATATCTGCTTGCTTTATACCACATCCAGCTCTTTTTAACATAAAACTTGAGGCAGTATCCCATGACATATTTATTCTCACAGTGTAGCTGTGCACCTCAGCAACACTTGCTCCTGGGCCAGCCTCTTTTCTCCTCTGACTTCATTAATAAACTAGTCTTGGGACTGTCCAGTGGCTCCAGAGTGGTGACCTGGGAGGCTTACCCTCTGAATCCCACAACACACTGAAGGCAAAAGGAGGCTCTAAATAACACACTCTTCTCTAAGACGTCGATCTCCCTCATGTAATCACCCCAAAATATAAAACTGGATCATTAGAGTTAGCCTTTCTTAAGGATGGATGGCCTAAGACACTAGGTGTGACAGAAAGGGGCTCTTTTTATAGAGCAGGCCTAATCTAAGCCTCTGTCGTGCATGTTTTGTCATTTTATATTCATAGGTAGTGAAACTATATTAAAAAACTCATTCAAAAATTAAAAACATTTTGTCAAATGTTACCCAGAAAGTATCTATTGCTGGCCTTACCCTCTTGCATTTTACCACCTAGTGTCTTTACTGGGGTAAATGATATTTATTTGTTAAATGCTGCAAGCATTACAAACATCAGAATAAAAAATAAAAAAGTAATTTTAAAAATACCAAACATAAACTATGCCTGAGATCATGCTAAAGTATATTATTAATGATTAAACTATTGCAGTATTTATAGACTCAGTAAATTGCTTGTTGAAGTCCATTACCATTTTCCCTTTTATTTCTTCTGGCACTTTGTCATTTATTAAAACAGTAAAAGTTCCTGGAAGATCTAACTGTTACTACCTATATCTTAACACATTTGGCTTTTTTATATCTATCCTGCACTTGGAAATTTTTTTATCACTTACTATCTTGGGTTGTAAGTTAATAACATTGCTTTTTTACATTCTCAATTGTAACCTCACTACAATTTTGTGAGTGTGCATCTGAAAAGTTAATGCTTTCAAGCTTCAATGGCACACTCAAAACTTAATAACCTCTCTGTTGAATTAGAACATTGTAACCTACATAAACAACACTGAGTCAAACTTCAACTCACCAAGGCAAGAATTGTGGTCTCATTCATAATCATATGAGGCCATAACCCATTGTGGCAGCCTTCAGAGGTGCTGCATAGTGCTAATTGTCTGAACCCTGAAGAGGGAATGTGGGACATGAGGCACTTGAAAGAACAAGTCTTCACAGGCAGAGCTAAAACAAATCCATAGCAGAGAGGCATAGAAGTGGTTTTGAAATCCTGTCAAATGCTGACTGGTATCCTGTGGCTCTTAAAAAAGAATTGGTTAAGTCTCACTGCAACCCCAGAGCTGGAAGAGAAACAAATTCTTTTTCTCAGTTTGATCTATCAGGTTTATGGTAAAACCTAGAGACTGGTGGTTTTCTTTTCTTCCCCCTACCCCTTCCAGAATTACTCTCTGGATGGAATTCAACAAACTCATCCATTTGTCACAGCCAGTAACTAGCTCCAACTGTACTGGGCTAGGCTGGTCTGGAAAACCAAGGTATACTGTTATTGTGGTGGATACACACCATATAAACAGGGGCCTGGCATATGACTCTGGAGAACAGGCTGCATGCTGAGGCTGCAGGAACTTTTCTCTGCATGAGTGCATGGCCTACAGAGGTGAGAAAGCTGGCTGTCAGACAGCTGGTCACAGTCAGTCCTCAGTTATGCAGCTTCAGAATAAGCTTCTTCCCCTGCTCATCTGTGTGCATCTCACTCAGTCTGTGGCTGAGATGTCTTTCTTGCTTTAATCAGTCTAAGCACTAACTGCTGACAATCTTCCTCTTCACACCCTGCTATGCCTTCCAGCCTTTGCTCGGTGCCAGCATTAGGATCTGAGCTATAAACTCTATGTATCTATCTGTGAGGTGAATCTGTGGTTGGATGGGGTTGCTGAGCCACTGGTGTTTGGCCAAGGGACACAGAGGAAGGGATGGTCAGGGCTGCGGGGCAGTATTGCCCCTTGCAGCTCCACATGACATTTTGAGCATTGAATGCATCAACGTTCAAAGACAGCGTAGACTTGCAGGCTGCTCTATGCTGCTGCACAGGCTTCTCTGTGCCTGGGATCATTGTAGCAAACAGCATCATGGCACAGGTAGGAGCGCTACCCACCATAAGGGACTAGTAACCGTGCAGGCCGGTGCTTGACAGAAGACTGTAGAATATATATAAGAATAAGTTTGCAGACAACACGGAGTTGGGCAGAAGTGTTGATCTGCTTGAGGGTAGGGAGGCTTTATAGAGGGATCTGGACAAGCTGGATCAATGGGCCAAGGCCAATGGGATGAGGTTCAACAAAGCTAAGTGCCCTGCACTTGGGCCACAACAATCCCATGGAACGCTACAGGCTTGGAGAAGAGTGGCTGGGAAAGCTGCCTACCAGAAAGGGACATAAGGGTACTGATTGACGGCTGGCTAAATATGAGCCAGCAGTGTGCCCAGGTAGCCAAAAAGGCCAATGACAACCTGGCTTGCATCAGAAATAGTGTGGCCAGAAGGAGTACGGAAGTGATCGTCCCCATGTACTTGGTGCTCGTGAGGCCATACCTTGAATACTGTGTTTGGTTTTGGGCACCTCAATACAAGAAAGACATTGAGCTGCTGGAGTGGGTCCAGAGAAGGGCAACAAAGCTGGTTGAACAGGCTAGACAACATGTCTTACGAGGAGCGGCTGAGGGAACTGGGGCTATCTAATCTGAAGAAAAGGAGGCTGAGGGGAGACCTTATCACTCTTTACAACTATCTGAAAGGAGGTTGTAGAGAGATGGGTGCTGGTCTTTTCTCCCAAGTAACAAGTGATAGGACAAGGAGAAATTACCTCAAGTTGCACCACAGGAGATTTAGCTTGGATATTAGGTTGGATACCAGGAAAAATTTCTTCACTGAAAGGGTTGGAACAGGTTGCCCAGGGAAGTGGTGGAGATGCCATCTCTGGATGTGTTTAAAAGCCATGTAGACATGGTGCTTAGGGACATGGTTTAACAGTGGACTTGGAAGAGTTAGGTTAATGATTGGACACAATTATCTTAAAAAACTTTTCCAACCTAAACAATTCTATGACTCTGCATCAGGGAATATGGCATCTGAACAGTAACAGCTCAAGTCTTCCAGTAGATCAATCATTAATGTGATCCACCTAAAGCCTTATGTGCATGGCATTTGCTTTAAAACAACCTACCCTCAAGAAACATCCAGATCAAAGAATTGGTAAGTAACTAAAAATCCTCTATCTTGTTTCAAGCTGAATAAAAAAACTAAATGTACTCTGTAAAACAAGAGTGATGAACATTGCTGCCCAAAGGTTAGAGATGCTAGAGCAGCTCCTCAAAATTCAGGTGCATTAGAAGACACCCAGGCTCCTAATAGATCAGGGGTCCTCAAACTACGGCCCGCGGGCTGGATATGGCCCGTCAAGGTCCTCAAAGCGGCCCGCAGGTATTTACAGAACTCCCCGCTCCCGCCGTGCCCCGGGGGGAACCCAAGCAGCCGCATATGACTTCCTGCCACTTAATCCGTGCCGTGGCCAGAGCCCGGGTGCGGCAAAGTTCCTTCAGTCCCTTCTGGCCACCCTTTCCAGACTGCGCGGCCGGGCTCGGGAGGGGAGTAGCGGCATCAGCGAGGTGGGCGACTCCCTCATCGTTTTTTTCCAAACTATAGTCCGACCCCCAACAGTGTCTGAGGGACAGTGAACCGGCCCCCTGTTTAAAAAGTTTGAGGACCC
>JAVSBS010002535.1:101966-113526 GCA_033124195.1 Coracias cyanogaster | reverse complement strand
TTCCAAACTATAGTCCGACCCCCAACAGTGTCTGAGGGACAGTGAACCGGCCCCCTGTTTAAAAAGTTTGAGGACCCTTGTAATAGATGAAAAACAGTAACACAACAATTATATATGTAAACAAGACAGCACCTGAAATTCCACTAAGAAACAGCTAAAACAGGTGCATGCTCTTGTAACGCTCACTCTGTGGGCATCCTTCAGGATTTCATAGTCAGAGAAATTTAAAGGTTAGGTGCTAGGACCTTCACTTCGAAGCCTTAAAATAAATGCTTACAAGTTTACAGTGTCAGCTAAGTTGCTAACACTATACTAAAGTACTGCAGGAGGAAAATAGCACACTTAAAGCTAAGTCATCAAGCAGTGAAGTTAGGAGTTACATTAACTTTGGCTTCTTCCATATATTATCTTGCGACAGTTAAGTAAGGGCTGGATGCAGCCACAAAGGTGATGGTGGTTGCCTCTCCCTTGAGGTGTTATGGTTCCCTATCCCATTACTGTATATATAAACACAGTGGGACTCCAGTGAAGGATGTGCAGTGTGAGGATCAGGAGACTCTTCTGAAGCAAAGTTGTATCAATAGCAATGACAATAGCAAGACAAAAAAGACTACTGTAAGATAAGGTTATATAGAGGTACAGCGGCACAGCACTTACTAACAGCATTGACAAGACAATGACTGTTCCCTGAAAAATTATCAGGTTTTTTATATTTGCTTTCATCCTACACAATGCAAGCACAAAGGCTTTTGTAGGAAGACTTGAAGTGTGAGAAAATATACTGTGCGTGACTGCAGGACACTACAGGACAATGAAAACTGGAAACTTGCCTCCTTTGTCGATCTTGTTTGCAAGTATGGGATGTACCTTGTCTCCTCCTAAGTAGACTTTCCATGCTGCATAAAATTCATGACCGTATTTATGATCTGCTTTGGTTTACTTTCTCCAACTGTGCAGATACAGCAACAAACTTCAGGTATGGAAGAGTTGAGTTTGAGTTTTGGAGTGCTTCTACTTCTTTACTCTTAATGGATACATGCCATTTTTTCCTATGGACATTTCCAGCTAAATATGCTGCTGCTTTAGTTTTTCCTTACATCAATGACATTAAGTGAATGGTTCACTCCTCGAGCAATCATCTACCTTTAATTAGTAATTGTATATCAGAATAAACCCTTAGCTGACCTTACTCTCAGTTAGCCCACCCCACATCAGGCAGAAGCAGGGGCTGCTGGAACAGTGCATGCAGCCCTTGGACATGAGAGGCTGAGGGATTTCTGGATCAGAAGGGTGCTGTTATCTACTTCCCCTCAGAACTTACTCCTTCATTTTAGTCACACAGCCCCTGAATCACAGCCTATTTGTTTGAATATTTTTTGTTTGTTTTTGTTTATAAAGAATTCTCAAGCTAAAACCTTAAAATATGGTATAATCTATAAAAGTTTTCCTCTAACTTTTTGAAAATCTTCTCATTTTTTGTCTGTCTGTATTGCTCCCACAGAAAGCCTGAGCTGCCTTAGAAGAAAGTATTTCTTAAGCTTTTTCTAAAGCTTTTCAATCAATCTCAGAGCCTTTGTGATCCTCAGGAGGGGTTACAACTCACTGCTAGAAAAACACCATTCTGCAACCAAATATATTTTCAAGTCTTCCTTACTAAGGAAATGAATTTAAAATCTCATAATACAAGAAGAATGTAGCAACATAACTACAGGACAAGTTAAGGAAATCCTCCAAGAAACCACTTTGATTGGTACTCAAGTTACTCAGAGCTTTATTAATTGCCTATTCACAGACCTAATTAAAACACTTTCCTGAAATATCGATGAGCAAGCATTACTGAAAATTTTATTTTAGCCTCATATTTCCCTTTTAAAAGTGGTCAGCCTTTCATCTGATGAAAATTAAATAGGATAGATTAATAAAGTAGAGTAATATAGAAAACTCAGCTGAGACCATTTGATTTTCAACAGCTTATTCCCTTGTATCCAAGAGCTTAAATAGCCCTCTATTTCAGCTTTTTGATTACTTTGATATGTGCTGCTCTATCCTCTTGGAACCATCTTCTAGGAGACTTATTGATTTTGTGAGAAATCCACTTTCTCGTTTTCCAACAGGCTATAAAACTGTCATTGTCCATATGATGAAATTCTTAACGGCACTTTACATATTGGTTTTGTTTCCCCTTCCTCCATTCCCCTTTACATGTCTCGAAAAATTTCCCCGAAGATACATTTTATCAATATACAGCCCTGAAGCTCCTTCTGCACTGGCTCTCAGAACTGCTGGGATGTGACTCTGTGGCAGGTGTGAATGTGAATATATGCTTTTCATCTTGCACAGTTTAACTTACATGGGATCCCTCTTGTCTCCAAGACAGACAGCTAAAGGAAACTGTGCTATTAGGATGGCACAGAAAGGAACAACATTTCTTAGATTTAAAATCAAACCAAAGACTAGGAATTCTTAATAAAAACCCAACAATCCAGATACCAAACTGGGCCTGGCTGACCCACACAGTGAGAAAAAGTCCTGTTTTCTTAGAACTTCATATGGCAGCCCCAGCACAGGTAGCTTGCAGCAGCTCCTAAATGGTTTCCAGCTGCTCCAGTCAACTCAGTTCACCACTGGCTACTGCTGAGGCTGCACTTCACCTAGGAAGATTTACATTAATAAATCAAGTGTTATGACTTATAAGGAGAGGATTGCACAAAGTTCACGAATTTTTTTTTGGATGTCACCTGGCAACACTTGCAGTAGGCACTTCTTGCTCTCTAGTGCTTATCAACATCTTTCTTGGGTATCTCCAGTATTAGTATTAAAGCAGGGGAAGAGTATTTAGCCAAAAAGGGGAGAATAAAATTCAAGTCCACTGAAATACTCACAGCTTTATGTTGAAGCTTCCACAATTTTCAGTCAAAACAAAAGCTAGGAAAAAAAAATATGAAAGGCCCCAAAATACGTGGGAAAATATGTCTTGTCCCAGGAAATCTGGGCACCTAGTTCTAGCTAATTTGGAGAAAATCCACAGGTTGCCATCTGTGCTCTCTGCCCAGTGAGGATAGGGACCTGGCCAAGTGGAGTTGGCTAGGGGTGGAACAGATGGAGAAGAAAGGATCATCTTTCCAAAGGACAGTACAGCTGCCTCTCCTGCGCACACTCACTCCAGACCCTTGAAGGGAATACTTCTGCCATGGACTTCAATGCAGTAATTGCAACCCCTCACATAAAGACCATTGCATTAAGCAATTATCTAATCCTAATTGCAGTTTGGACAATTGTCTAAAGGAAATTGTTTACCACTCTAGAAACAGAATAGTTTAAAAGAAACTCTGTGAATTTGAGTCCACAGAAGTCAGCATGAATTTTCTTAAAAGCTGGACGTAACAGATTCTTCTTGCTGTGATTCTAGTTCAAGACTTTTGTATGGATAAAAGACTTTTTACAGTTCTTGGGGTTTTTTACACTGTGTTTCTGGCTGGCAAAAGTTGGAAGGCATTCAGAAACCAGATTTCCCACAGTTTCTGACTGCTGTCCAGCTTCTGCTTGTTAAAAACGCAGTTAGTGCTGAAAGTACAGTTTTCAGATTGGAGGTAAAAGTGCCAGACAGACAACGTTTAAGAAGGACTGTTCTAAATTGCTCAAAACATTTGGAAAACCTCAACGAAATGTAAAAATTTATTAATTTATAAAATTAAATGTCTCTATTTCTACTTTATATTTGCAAAGTTAACAGAGGAGAACGAAATTCCCTATGAAAAATTCAGTTTAACATAAAACTAAAGGAAGAACCTCAGCTGCCTCTATTCACGAGCAGAAGTCTGATTGCATTCAGTACCTGTTCAAGAAGCTGCATGCACTGAAAAATGCCTTTTCTGATTTTGGCAGATGTTGTAAAAGGACTCTTTAGTGGCTGACAATACTATCACTTTTTCTTAAACATACAAGCAGAAACTCTTGTAAACAGCTCTTTTTCAAAGTAAAGTTTCAAGTCAGGTTTAATAGATATAATGTTTTTTCTTACATGTTTTTATCACACCATATTAGTGTTAAAAGCAGGATATATCTTCTGCTTGGGACTATATAAATCTGATTTATACAAGTTGGATTGCTCAGCGCTCCACTTGAAAGAAAAAGAAGATGTTTGAATGATTTTTCCCTTAAGTCTTATTTCTAAACACTCTAGGGGCATTCCACAGATGCTGTGAGGCTGCATATATTGACAGTAACACTAAATAAAGGTGCTGTTATATGCACATTTGCAACATGATGTGTCAGAACCACTCACGTACAGAGAAAACAAATGTGAATTTCCTTGAGCTAAATTGATCCTAGCAATAGAAACACGAAATACAGACTCTGAAACAAAGCCCCATGGATGTGTTTATGACTGCTCGTTTCTTTTTTATTTTCTTATTTATTAAGAAATTATACAACCTGGGCTTGAATCTCAGCTTTATTTTTAACCTCCTGCAAAGCGCAGCACAAAGGGGAGTTGCCCCATGAAAAGACTGAGAAATGTCACATAGTGACAGTATCTCATTGGCCTCTCTCTGGCAAGGGCAAGAGGCAATACAGGGCAGCAAATATCTAGCACAAACTGTTTCCTCCACAGTAGAAGCAGATCAAAGGCCCCAGGCAGCCCTGGAAGAGATACTCTGTCCATTCTGGTTTTTGACTAGGGAGGTTGTTCTTCTTGCCCTGCAATATGCAACTCAGACAGTAAGTGTAAATGATGTACCATTATTCCTCTGCAGGGATGTACTTGCTGATTCATGGGCCAGTTTCCTGATAAAAAGAATCACTTTTCAAAATTTAGCTTTAATACCAGCTCAGCTGGACAAAACTCAGCAACAATATATATCAGTCACCTAAACACATGGTCTACTTTTAAAAAGCCTAAAATACAGCTGACTTACCTAGGAGC
Source organism: Coracias cyanogaster (assembly GCA_033124195.1). NCBI lineage: Eukaryota > Metazoa > Chordata > Aves > Coraciiformes > Coraciidae > Coracias > Coracias cyanogaster. Next base: position 108,602 of record JAVSBS010002535.1, on the reverse strand, counting down.
TATAGGCTTTTGATAACATATTCCCTCATCCCATGTAGATGACTAGTTTAACTAGACAACTATAATTTTTAGAATGTAAACCAATTAGGAACTAAACTAGGAAACATGATGAGGATCTAGTTCAATAATCTGTAACCATCCTAATAATTCCTGAACAGTGAAAATAAGTATTTTTACATAGAGAGAACCTTTCGTCACTTTAAAAGACCCCACAGAAAAACCCAAGAATGAGATGATAGATCTCCAAGGCACTATACCACCATGCAGATAGATTAATAGAAATCCCTTTATAAAGGCATTTAATATTTGAATATTAGAATTAAAAAGTCTGGTAAATTCATGCAGCTTTATTTCACCCCTTAGGGCATAGAATCAACATATTTTTCCAGCATTTTATTAAAAATATTTTCAGATAGCAATCTCTCTTTCTTGAGTGTTTACACGGAGACTATGACCGTAGCCTCTGAACCTCTTCTAGACACAATGTCTTGTGATATGGAGAAATGCTAATGCTCCCAGTTAGCAAGGAATGGTTGATTAAACTGATTGCTGCTGGTTATAAAGTCACGATTACAACAGAACGGAGAGTTATGTGTTTAGGGCCTCCTATGGCAGTGCACCGACCAGAGCACAGATCTACCCCTCTCACTACAGCCCAGATTTATCCCTGGAGTTTGTCTATCAGTGTTTATTTTGGTCACCTCCTGGAAGAAACTCAGAGCTGTGAGCTTGGAGTCTAACAGTTCTCTGTTTTTGCACAGCTTCTTTATAAATGTATGATAAAGATAAGCTGCAACATTATGAATTGCTCTATACATACATACCACTTTCTCTTCCAGAAATTCAAAGGATGTGGCTCACAGCCTCTTTCATAGATAAAACTCAGCAGAGTTGAGTTGAATCCAGAACAGAGCAGAGGCATTGCTTGCTTAATCCAGATGGGGAAAAACAATAGTTCTGATCCAAAATTGTCCAAATAGAAGAAGAATACATCACAATATGCCTTATTTTTTCAAGAAGGAGAAAACCAATATAACTCAAAAATCCCTTCATGGTTTAACTGGAGACTCTTGCCATTAAAGCAATGCCACCATAAAGAAAAAGACCAAAAAAATTTTCAAAACCTAAGGAAATAAGGGATGTCCAGAGAAGCCCTAAGTCATGTAGGTATTATGTTATGCTGTAATATGGACAAAAGAATACTGCTTATTTTTGTGCCAGTTAGGAAACTTGGATGTGTGATACTGAGCAGAGGCATAAATAATAAACATTTTGGTTGTTGTAAACCAACAAGTTATTCCCCTACTAAATGGGATGGAAGAACTTGCTTGTAACTGTTGAACAGAAGTAAAGTCAGCATCGTTCACCACTCACAGAAATTTTGCCACAGGGAGGGAGCCTAACAAGCTGCAGCAGAGGTAAGCCAAATATAACTCCTCTTTCCCTTCCCAAAACTCCTACTTGCAAATTCCTGTTTTCCAGAGAGTTCGCTTCCCTACTGATAGGGTATGGGCAGTTGACTATTAATGGTCTATTATTTACTCTCCTTTTGTTAGCAACAGATTAACTTTCTTGACTTACAAAGAACATAGATATTGCTCTAGTCTACATTAAATGTTGTTACTCACTGCTTGTCCACTCAGCTTATTCTATAAGATGTCACACATACCAGGATTTTACAGTTGTAAAACCTTCCCTTCAGGAAAGACAAGAGAAAAGAGCTGCAGTTTGATGTCACACAAGGTGACATTTTGCCCCAAAACATCAGTATTGGTACAGCTGCAGAAGTGCATATGTCCAGGAAGGAGAAATGAAAGCACACTGAATCTATGTGACATGTGAAAGCTCATAGGAGCACATTGCTTGCCAGATACTGGAAAAAAGAGTCAAATGGAAAAAGGTAATATCCAAAGTAGAAATAAAGTGGAAAAGAAATTCAGGGGTTGGTCAAGAAAAGATATGATATTAAAGATAGCAAATATGCTCAAAACTGAAGTAGTGTTATAACTACACCACAAACAAAGTACCTATACTTTTATTGCTGAAAAAACATATCTAGTGAGGCTGCACCTCGAGTACTCTCTTCAGTTTTGGACCTCTCACTACAAAAAGGACATTGAGGTGCTGGATTGTGTCCCAAGAAGGGTAACAAAGCTTGTGAAGGGTCATGAGAACAAGCCTTATGAGGAGCAGCTGAGGAAACTAGGGTTCAGTGCCAAGAAAAAAAAGGAGGCGAAGGGAAGACCTCATCACTCTCTACAACCTGAAAGGAGGTTGTAGCAAGGTGGGGGGCAGCCTCTTCTCCTAGGTAACAAATGACAGGACAAGAGAAATGGCTTTAAGTTGCACCAGGGGAACTTTAGATTGGATACTAGGAAGAATTTCTTCACTGAAAGGGTTATCAAGCATTGGAAGTGGTGGAATCACCATCCCTGGAGGCATTTAAAAGACATGCAGATGTGACACTTAGGGCCGTGGTTCAGTGGTGACTTGGCAGTGTTAGCTTTATGGTTGGATTCAATGACCTTAAAGGTCTTTTCCAACCTACACGATTCTACGATTCTAGCAGAGATGGTCTGGAATAGAATCATAGATTCATAGCATGTCAAAATACCTTGTGCAGTTCTGGCCTCCCATGTTCAAGGAGGAGGAATGACACACCACTGCAGGGGCTGAGACAACTTATGAAAAGAACATGCTGGAGGCTGAGGGCCATGACTTCTGTCCATAGATGTAGCAACAGACAACTCGTTCCCCCTGCCCAGAAAGGAAGGGTACCTATTAACAAAAGCAAATGCACAGTACAATGGTATAAAAACAGATGTAAAGTGAGTTACAGAAGTATTTTAATATAACTGTAAAAAGGTCAAAATACAGTTTCAATTTGCTCTCCATTATACATTACAAGAGAAATGGAAAATGGGACTTGATTTAATATGTTGCTATGCTTTATGCAGAGTACATTTCACTTGAATCTCTCAATATGCATTGCACTAGATATATATTACTAGTTAAAAGAGTCGTAACTTCTTCAGAGTGAAGAAGCATGAACTGCCTACCATGAATCTGTGCAATGATGTGAGCTTTTAAGATTAAAAAATGCATGAAGTGCCCTGAAGCTGAAAGCAAAAAATCAGCTAGGCCACCCATTAAAATTACTGTTCTGTTTACAAATAATATAGCAATGTAGGATAATATAAGTAAGATTTTAGTTCCCAGAAAGTTCTGTAATTACAATGGGGAAATGAGTTTACATTCAGTCAAGTTTTTGTTTCATGATGCTTGTACATGCAGTTATGTCCACACCACATGTGAGCATATGAGTGAACATTCTCCGTGCACGGTGCAGATGCCAGTGCAGCCTGACATGGTCTCTCGCTATCTGAACAAATTTTCCTTCTGTGAAATGAAGTGTGTTTCTGGGGTGGAACACAGCAACGGTTTAATGGCACACAACAGCACTCTGTAACAGTGTAGGATAAAGTGCAGAAAGGAATATGACGCTGTGGTGTTAACCTTGGCTGAGCACCAGGAGCCCACCAAGCTGCTCTATCATGCCCCCCCCTCCCCCCCCACCTCCAGTGGGCTGCTATGGGGAAAATGAGCTCAGCCAGACCCAATACAGAAACCCTATTTAACATTTCCTAATGGGGGTGTCCCTGTGGCTTTCTCTCTTAAGTATGAGGAGGACAGTAAGCTGCACCTTTCATCCTATTGGCATGTACAATACTGCAGCTTGTAAAACAAAACATGGGTAAACATATATGAATTAATATGGAAACGTACTGGGGTGGGGCAGAAGCACAAAGGTAACTGAACATTTCTGCTACTTAGGTCACTTGACTAGCTGACTATTTTCCCTGGAAGATAACTGACTAAATAACTGTCAAAAATTTTGTTCTAAAATTTTATTTTCTCAGAATCTTTTTCTTAATCTCCAGAATTTGAGCCATATAAAAGGGCTTTCAAACTGCAAAATTAAAATAAAGCAACTAGGACTTTATCTTCTGCTAGTAAACCAAGATGAATCTGACAATTTTTACAATTTGACCATCTAGGGAAATGAGAAAGGTCTTATGATGTTTGAAGTCTTATCATATCATACTTTAAAAATGTTTTGAAATCTCAGTAGCTTGGAACTGAGTTAATTGACAGCCACAAGGAAAGAGGTTACACTTCATTTAAAGCTGTAAATCCTTTTAGTGGTATTTAACCATTTGAGATATTGGACAATTTCCACTCAGGGTGACAGGGACAGTAAACAAAAAACCAAAACTACAATGGCAGAAATATCAAAAGATTCAAGGTGCCTTTGGCTGCTCTCTGGAGGCATGAGCTCTATGACCGTCTCAGTGCAGCATCAAGCACACAACATTAGGGTAGGACACCAGTCACACAGCAATTTTGTGTGCGTTTATGCATAAAAGAATCCACAAAGGGAAAAATGCACCTGATGGATTGGGATGCTCTTCAGGACCTTTTGATGACACTGATCACAGAAATGTGAAAAAAGTTGCAAATACTGACACTAAATTATAATGCAGTGAAGAGAACCAGTTAAGAAAAAGCAATTTCTTCTTCTAGGTGAACAATCAATAGCCCCTGGAACTGCCTTTTTGTAAATGCTGAGGCTTCTTTTAAAGAGTGTCTCTGAAAATTAGAGCTGCAAATTATTTTCCCACTGTGGTGGGTTGGTATCAAGACAAGCAGTGGAAGAAAAAAGCCCTGACTTCTCTCAGAACTACCACGTTTCCCCAAGGTCAGTTTATGCCACTGTTTTGTACTGAGCCCCTGAACACCCTCCTGAAATACGGAGGGAAGCATCTGACTGTGGTGGGAGCCCTGACTTTGCCCCAGCTCTGCCGCTCTCCGCTAATCGGGGAGCTCTGGTGTCAACGTGGCCGGGCTGGCTCTGGGGGTAGCACTCCCTGGGGCAAGGAGCCCCTAAAATCTCCTCTGGGTGCTGCTGGCAGGAGTCTCGGAGCTCACAACCTGCCCTGGTCGGTCTCTCTGGTGACAGTCCTGCACTGGGCTTTGTCCGGGTGTTGACACAGCTCTGCCACAGCCTTTCCCAGCAGCCCGGAGCGCGGGAGCTGCTCCTCCGAAGTCCCGAGCACGTTCTAAAGCATTTGGGGCCCTTTCTTTGCTTAGGGATTTTGTGAACGTGCGCCGGATCGAGAGAAGAAGAGACAGGTACATCTCCTCAGGGATGTCGACCACGCACAGCCTGAAGCCTCCGCTCTCCAAGTATGTCAGGTAAGAGGCGAGTTCTTTGTTTTGTTGTTTTTTTAAGCTGGTATCTGACACACACACTTTGCTTAAGCTCAGGGCAAGGAGCCACTTCACTGAAACCCTGCTGTCTTCCTGGCAGCGATTGCAGGAAGCTGATCTATTTGTGGAACTAAACCTTGCTTCCCTTGTTCTTCTTCCTTTGTTAAAGAAACTCTCCGTGCTGTTGAGCATCGCTCGGGCGTTGCCCGGCTCTCAGCTCAGGGGAGTGGAGGTGCCGAGCGGTAACAGCAAACCCCGACCCCGTCTGCATCCTGTTTATGTAACAGTTAATTCCCAAACAGGGCCAGCTGCCATTTCTGAGGGCAGTAAACAGCTGACGGGGGCTCGCTCGGAGCCTCTCGGATGCCTTTTGCTTCTCGTAAGCCGGTCACTTACTGACTTTAAAGGCTGAGGACATCGAGAGATGGTCCCGTGGGTGAAACAAGCTGCGTCAGGATGGACTGGCTCCCAAAGCGTCGGCAGGTCTTTGGCCTCTCCCTTTCCGAAGGGACAGCTTCGCCCGGCTGGTGACGGATCTCGGCGGGGTTGGTCTCGTCAAACAAGGACTCCTTGTTACTGTCGGCTGCGGTGCCCGGGGCCCAGCTGTGCCGCTCCGCGCACTGACTTTGTTTTTCCTAATAATCTCGTTAAAGTAATTGACATTTTAACTCAGAGCTGTGATAGCTGCCTCAGTCTGTTTAAGAGCTGGGGACTTCAGGGCCTAGAAAAATCTTTTTCCAAACGTGTGCAACAAAAAAACTCGTGTGTTCCTGAACAGGGAGGGGAAATCTGTGCTTGGGCTGTGTGTGAGCACAGCTCTTGTCTCTGAGACGGATCAGATGGTGCGAGGAAGGGTCCGGGGGCTGTGGTGACGAGGCTCCGCACGCTGAGGCTGTCCTGGGCTTCCCTGGCCACTCCGCTTCCCTGGGACATCTCGTTTGCACCCGTTTCCACGGGGCTGTGCCTCAGAAACCTCCCCGCGGTGTCGGCTGGGCTGGCACGGGCCGGAGGCAGAGGCTGCTTCTCAGCCGGCAGCCCTGGCACCACCGCTGCCAAGGCACCTGTGGGAAACCTGCCTCGCGGCGCTCGCTCGTGTGCCCGCAGCCAAAGCAGACACCTTCCCGGGCACTCCGCATCTGCTCCCACCCCGCCGGGCTCTCGTCCGCGCTGCCAGGCGGAGGGGGTGGGTGGCTGCTGCTGCAGGAGCTGGCGCAGGGTCGGTGCGGAGCATCCCAGAGCGCCGGAGAACGGCTCTTTGGCCGGCCCCGGTTCTGACCCTGTGTGTTCTTGGTTCCCTGCAGGGGTGAGAACGGGCCCGGAGGGTTCATCGTGCTGAAGTGTCCCAGCAACCCCAGGGTCTGCACG
>JAVSBS010002535.1:51963-93326 GCA_033124195.1 Coracias cyanogaster | reverse complement strand
AAGAAAAAAGCCCTGACTTCTCTCAGAACTACCCAGAACTATGCAGAATTACTCAGATGGGGGATGCTGACTTTGATCTAGCTCACAAGTAAACTTTGTTTGATCTGGCCAAGGCCACATGTATGTGATGGCTCCTGCATTTCTGCAGGGGATGCCCATTTTCTCACTGTGTCTAAGAGTGCCACCACACTTGTCAGCTATGAAAGTGGTTTGCTCAATAGAGCCAGGGCCAGTACTCTGCTTCATATAGAATGGCTGTTGGCAAAAATGCCCATTAGGCTTTGTTAGAAATTGGCAAAGGAAATAGCTAAAAACCTGTTCAGTAATGCTACCCTTCCCCCTTCCCCTGCTACTAATGTCTGTTTAAAATACAGCCAATAGAGGCTCTGACTTGTATACAAAATGAGATGCACGAGTCTGAAAAATTGATATTCAAAGCTGAAATTTTATCACAGACATGCCTCCCTTCCCCTTCATTCAATCCTCATCACAAGAAAAAACCCCAAATGAAAAATATGGGTGGTGGCCTGAAGCTTGGGTTTGGTGAAATAGGCAAAAGTGGCCACTCCTTTTCAGAGAACTTTCTACCACCATGTTCCTTCTGTATCAGCTAAATTGCTCCTGCCTTGCTATTTCTTTTGCTGGTACAATTACTGCACAGTATCACAGTGACAGAGGCAAACATTACATCCAGATCACAGTGGAGGCATCACATATTAATTGAAATTATTTGTTGGTATTGTATCTCCTGGAATTCAGTATGAATTATGTGAAAAAAATGTCATGTTTTCCCTACAAGAAGCAATGCTTAATAGCCAGAGCTGGTTAGAGGAAAAATAATTGATGGAAGACTTTTTCATTAGAAAATGTTATGTCAGACTTGAAATGTTTTGCTGGAATGTCTTTGATTACATAATTGGAAACTTTTCAAAGCAATTTGGTTCCAACATGCAGTATTTCATTTTTATCCAACTTGCATTCAGCTGAAATAATATATGTGATAAAGTATATATGATATTCTAGACCTACACTTTATTTTTATATGTTCTACATATTTTATTACTTATTAAAATTCTATGTTACAGTTGAGACACATTCATCCCAAGCAATAAAATAATTAAATGTAAATTTTTATTTTTATGTATGGAAGCCAAATATCAAAATACCAGTTTCCCAGCAGTAACATTTGTCCACCAGATCCTCTGAGAATAAAAGACAGGACAGGTAGGACTTTGGATCTCCTCCTGTCTGAGAGCCTGAATTTTCAAAGGAGAGGGGAAGGAAAGAAAAGGAGGTCAGCACAACACATTGACAGTTTGAGATCTGAAGTCTGTGAACCTCACACCCTACTGGCCCTCAGTAGCTCTTGGCAGTTTGCATGCTATACCCCTGCACTGTAAGAAACTGAAGCCACATGAGAAATGGGGCACCAGTGGGCCAGAAAGAGTTTTTGCGGTGGCACTTGATGACCCCCATTCTCAAATCCAGGTAAGTTAGTCCAAAATAAAGCTTTCCAGTGGAACCCTCTCATGGAAGAAGCCAGATGTTCAGAGTTACTGCTGTCTGTGTCTCTGAGGGATAGAACATAGTAGATTAAGCTAACATAGGGCTTCTCAGTGACTGACTGGAACAGCATACTTTTTGTCTTCATGTTGTTAGATACCAACACCCCTTCTGTATATGGCTGCTGAGTCTTTCACATGAAGCATCAGGCTATCTTTCATTTCTATTTTAATTTCAGATACTGAATTTCAGTTTTCATTTTTGCTTTAGTTTCACCAGAGCAAACACACCTCAAAACCTAAAATTATTGTCTTCGTTGTACAAGCTCAGAATTTTTGTGGTAGTAAGAACTGCCATTATAATGAGGAAGCAAGTTTGCAAAAGAAGAACAACAGGAAGAGGAAATGCAAAGAACTGCTTAGCAACTTGAGAACAGTTAGCAAATGTGATGGACCAAACATGGAGCTGTCAGAATAAATTTTCATAGAAAGTTCTGAAAAAACTCAAAAATCTGCTACAGTGGAAATGCTGTCTCACTAGCTTAATATGATGTAAAAAGGCATGCTTTGGCAATAAGAACAAGTACTGAGAGTCAATACAAGAGTATTTCCTTGGGTGCAATATTAAATATATTAGCACTAAGTGCCTACTTCTAAGGAACAATATAATATGTAATTATTATTTTACTTTTTTTTCTCAGAAAAAGAAAATTGTCTGACTTGTATCAGAATAAGTGAGGATGAAATATATCAATCTCATTAAAACTAAAATACTGTAGGTGTAGATATTGAACAAGATATTATTAGCCAGTGAGTCAGGTCTCTTAACCTCAATTTTTGTCCAACCTTGAACTACCAACAAGTGTCCTCTCTGAGCCGAGAGTTCTCTTGAATTTTAAATTCAGACAGATATGTAGTTCCAGCAATACATTTATATGGATAAATGACTGCCTATATCTTTCCTAGCTGGTCCAGGTGTGTAAGTGTCAAAGGGTCCTCAACAATAGGCAAATAGAAAAAAACAGTCTGTGTTCAGTATCATTTTCATTTAGTTATGTTTGCCCACAATAGTGAAATGTTAGATTTCAGTTTACACCAATAAAATAAAATTTCAGTACATAAATACATCTTTTTTTGTTTGAGGCCCTTAGTTTCATATTAAGCATGACCTTCTTGTATGCTTTTTGGGAGCTGCAAGGAATAGGTAACTAGCGTAATCAGAAACAGTATTTTGAAGGAGCAGGTGATGTGCAGAGTATTACTATTGCGGTAAAAGCATAGTATATTAACTATCCTGATCTTAAATATATATGCCACGTCTATGATTTCAAATGATAACTAGATTTCACATCTTCAATTTTAAAGAAGGTTACATATGAAAGGAAAGGTCCTCCCTCACTGGGAGGACAGCAAGGTGCTGGCAAAAAAAAAAAAAAGCAAAAAAACCCCAGAGTTGAAAATTAAGACTAAGAGTGATGGATTTGATATTCTGAAACACCCCAACAAATGTTAGAAAGTCGTTAGTTGATGATGACTAGTAGTCTCTACCTGCTGTACATGCCTGATGGGCACTGATAGAAAATAGGAGCCTATCAACTATGAGTGGCTTCATGGCAAAAGAAGACCACTTATTTAACATCTATGTGTTGCTTTACTGTGCGACAGGAGTTCAACTAACATGAGACTTGAGATATTTTAAAAATTCACAAATACGAAAACAAACTAAAAATATGCTTGAGATTAGTTTTTTATTCATGCAGTGCAGCATCTATCAGCTAACATGTATGGTACTCAGAGTTGCCATTGTCATCCTCTGAAGTGAAAAATCTTTTAAATTCAGAGATGAGCCTTTTAAATTGGCCTGCTCAGTGGAAAGAGACACTGTATCTCAGTGAAATGATTTTATCTAGAAAAAAAAAAGAATGCTGTAGCTACGGGAAAAACACACAGCCCCTCTCTACTCTTTGAGTCTAAATACAGCCAAGAATAATGGGTGATATTATCAGCAAGTATTACTGCGGTTCTCTGTAGGTGGCAAACATAATACAAGCATTGGCAACTCAGCAAATAAACTAATGACAATTTTCAAATCTTGTAATGGAAATGCCAGGGCAATTAAAGAAAGGTCAGTAAAACACACACACTGGCAAGGATCCTGATGTGTAGAAAATAACTTGAGAAAGAAATTAGAGGGGTTCTAGTCCCTCCCTGAATATACTATCACTGAAGGACAATAATAAAATTATTTTTTAAACGTATACATTTACATATATGTAAATATACATGTTCATATATTCTATATGTACAAATACACATATAAATTCATTTATGTATATGCCTAGTTATATGTCACAGGAACATTTCAAGGATCTGATTATTGGTTGCATTTTCAAAAATAAAAGCTTCTGACATTAAACCGTTTGCATCCTATTTTTATTTTTAAGGCCCTATATGGTTCTGGCTGGTGTCTGCAATCTGCCAAAGAGAAAGTTGGACAAAGCTAAAGTTAAAAGACCCTCAATTATCCTTTAATTGTGGATCTAAGAGTGGTATTAGAAGATTTTATACTAGTTAAAGTACATTTTTCTGTAGCTGGTTTTTAATCAAATCCATCCCCTCTGGTTTCTCACACAGTTCATGATACATTTTTCCAACAGGGACAGACACATTGCCTCTTTTGCTGACTTCTCCACAGGCGTGAAGCAAAAAGGGCACACAATAAATATCTGACTTCCCTTTGGGTTATGTTTGTAGGTTTCAGGAAGGGGGTAGAAGCATTTTCCTATGGTCCTTGGCTTTGGTGCCACTCAGCCGACCCCAGGAACAGCTCCTACATCTCACCCTCTATGTTGGGAACCCTCCTCCCTTCCCCACTTGATGGATGAAGCATCTCCCTCATCACTACACGTGTGCAAACATTGCTCCTGAGTTGGTTTCTTACCATGGACTTCTCCAGCAAGCAGTAACAGTCAAACACTGTTTTTAATAGTGATACCCTTCACTCTTTTGTATTAAAGTATAAAGCGGATATTGCCACAGGAAAGCCCCAAAACTCCAGTGTCCCTGTTCCAGTCATTCAGTTCAGTGAGTACTTTGGACTATAGGTCTCATGAAAGAAACCATAATAAAATAAACAAATGAATTCACATTTTAAAAAACTAAAAAAGTCTCCAGTAAGAACATCGTTGTCAGAAAATGCAACTATTTTCTTCTTCACTGTTCCTCCTGAAGTTTCAGATTTTCTGTAATATCTGTGTATAATTGAGGTACTCCATACACTTGCATATCTGATAGATGTGGACTGAAATCCTGTTACGCAGACTAAGAAAAGTTAAAGATCCTGGATGTAACGTGAGTAATACCTAAGATACATATTGTGTACAGAGTAAATAAGATCATGTGGCACTGTAAATGAAGACAAGAGGTGTCCCAAAGTTTCAAGCAGAAGGAACAGTTAGAAATGTTAAAGAAACCACGTTCATCAACTGAAAAAAATATGAAATTACATTTAATACCAATCTATCAAATCTACTAAATGAACTGTCTAAATTTTTTCTGAATCTATTCTAATGTTACCAATATTTCAAGTAATATTAAAAAAAAAAAAAAAAAAGAGATGCATTTAAAATATCGAAACGCTCAGTTATAACATATACTGAATAAAATGTAGTGGTTCTCAATTTGGCACTATATCTGGTATTGATGTTTTCATTACATGCTGAATTATAAACATCAGAGTCCCTCAAAATTTCAGATCATTTTGCTGAATAATTTCAAACCAGATTTCATTTTTACTGGGTTGCATGAACAGTTTAGAGGCTCAGTTCTGATAGAAAATGAAACTACATTTCAAAGTGCTCAGTATGCCTCAGAAATATGTTTTTCTGTCTTTCATACCGCAGTATTTGAACCTTGCAGATGTCTTTGGATAGCGTTCTAGTTCATTTAAATATGAACTATCTTACCACACAAACATCATTTTCAAATGACTATTCAAAAGAAAGAACAATGAAACAGGAAAGGAAAAGAAATGGAGAATGTTATGGAGTATGAGGAAAGAACATGAGTGAAACAATGAGGGACAAAGTAGAAAATATAAAAATAAAAAGGGAATTTAAATGGGATTTTAAAAATTGTTCATTGTTAAAAGTACAAGTCCAATGTAAAGGAAGTCAATATCCAAGCTAGCTTTGTAAGCAAGAGTAATTAAAATAACCGTATTTTAATTTTCATTAATCAAACTTTTTAAAGCATCATGATAGCAAAATAATCTAATTTATCTTTGCATAGTCTTTAAGGAAAGAAGGCTGACCAATGATGGTAATGAACTTGGAAATCAGATTCAGTTTCTACGTATCCACATACTAGATAATCTGCCAGACAGGGACAGCTGCAGCTTGGACGGGGAAAGGGGAAACAGCCTCATGCGGGAGTCACACAGCACAGAGCCCCAGCTGCTCCCATTCTTACCACCTGGATGGTGCTGCAGCCTGCCCAGCTATCACCTAACCTCTGCCTTCTACCCAGTAAAGTACCCCTCTTGCACTTGTGTTTCCATTTCTAACAGAAAAAAGAGCCAAATAAATCATAGAGCAGACAAACAAAAATGCATCAATAACAGAATTGGATTAGTGACTGCTGATGAGAAAAGTAATTAATTTAATATTACTACTTATGCTAAGAATTGAATCAATGCTAATATGAAGTACACTGCACTAGATGTATCCATTACTAAGTCTAATGTTCACAATATGGGGTCACAGCTCCAACCTACTCTGAGTTTATTTGTGATGAGAAATACAAGTAAGACAATCAGTAAGCACAATGTATTTTGAACGAAAGACTTTGCAAGAGATGTTTATTAAATTTGCATACCTTTTAATATGTATATCAATAACAGGTAAGGTACTCTTGAAGACAAGCACAACAAATTTTGCATGTGTGAATCTTAAGCTACCTGAAAAATTGTGCTTCGAGCCTGGAACTAAAATATAATACTGAAGTTTCTAATTTGGATTTAGGTTGAATATTATTTCCATACAAGAAAACATGAAGTTGTAAAATATCCAGCTATTTATTCAACAAGTATGTATTCTTGCTATTGAAAGTCCTGTTTATTTAAAAAATAAGTTTGAATTTAATTCTTTAAAATAGATTTTCTGCAGCTCTGATGGAGCAAGTATAGAAGAGAAACAGCCTGAAGGCACAGGAAATCTGTTAACCTTCTAATCTGCTATTAGACAAGTTGTGATAATCGGGAAAAGAAGACAACTTTTATATTCAGGGCTACATGCCACATTTTCTTTGTGAAGGATGCCAGCATGAGAAAGAAGACAACTTTTTCCACATATTGCAGCTCCTCACACCACCACTGCTGCAGTGCAAATGGTAATGGGCCGCATGATTAATTTTATTGTTGGTGTAATCCAGGTAGAAGTAATCCCTTTATAGAAAAGGTGGTGGGTTTGCTTTGGTTTTTGTTTTGCTTTGTTTTTAAAATTGATTCAAAGATATGTTTAAGACTTTGTAAGCAGCTGTATCAGAAAAGCTGAGGGGATGGCAGAATACGGTGCTGGGGCAAGAATGAGTGAGTAGGAACACTTTGTCACTGAGGCTGTTCCCTTGTGGAGATCCAGTTTTGCAGTTTCCTTATCCAAGCTATTATGAAGCAGCAAAATCCCAGACTAGAACAGGTCAGGCACAAGAGTCCTTAGCTTAAACTTATAATGTTCTTCAGTTACTTGGGTAAAACAGGTAGGTAGCACAATTTAAGGCCAGAAGAACTGATAGGCTAGGAGACTTTGGGACACAGAAGAAAAGAGGTTTTGGTATTGGAGATTAAGAGATGTGGCAGCAGAAAGACTGTTAAGACATAAACCCAAGGTTTCTGCTGAGTCCATTCCTTTTTGGTAACCTGGGAAGGGCTGAATTTAATTTCCTATACTTTTCTACTAAATACCTTTTATACGCAGCTCATAGTGATGATGGTAGGGTTTAAACTCAATAACAGGTGTTTGTTTGGGGGGAATTACCCTTGAACAGTAGCTTAGCATTCCTATTCTTTATCAGTTGTCTGTATAAGTCAATTGTCTGTACAAGTCCACAGGTAGTAATAGTTGATGGTTTTCTAAAATTTTGAAGAGGGAACTGAATATGTTACATATAGTATAATCACTCTGCGTTAAGCACTTTTAGGATCCACGGATTTTAAGCATTTTTTTCTAGGGAGCACATGTGTTCACAGATTTTGTGTTATGGCTCTGGTGATTTAATTCACTATGTAAATAATTAAAGCAGCTAAACTAAATCTTTCTTTAGACTTCAGTGACTACTGGCAAGATCACAATTGGCCATGGTTGAAGAATACCTGCTTCAATCATATGAAGACATCCACCCATGAGTACCTAAATTTATGTAGTCTTAATCTCAAACTGAATCTTATAGAAAACATACATTACCAGCATATCATGTATGTTTTTTCTTATTATTATAAGCATTGCTGTTTTAAAGCATGAATGGACATGCCTCCTGGAGAAGGACTGCAGAACTGGAGCAAACCAGACCTGACACTGAATATCTGAGACACTATCAGAGCACCACGTAGTGGTCGGGAGATCACAGGCTATCAGTTCAGCTCTGCACATACTTGCAGGGAGGGACCCAGAAGGATAAAATCCTTTGAGGACTGGTGGGAAAGACTTTGCTCTGTCAAACTGACATGATGTGCAGCTGTAAACTAAGGAACAGAAATACCCACTGTGCTGTTCTGAGGAGGACTAACAAGCAACCATACTATGTATGAGCTTTAAAAGTTCATTTTTAAATCACTTACTTGTACTGCAAAGTGAGACTTTATAGAAGGAAGTTTATCTTTTCCTAATAGACTAGGTACTTCTGTTCTGAAATCACTGAGAGATAATGGAGGCTCATTATGCAATTTTTCAGTTACTTCCAGTAAAAAAACTCATTGTAACTTGAATTGTGTCTTTAATTAGCTTCTTGATTTGATATTTGGGATTTCTGTGAATTAGAAGAGAGATTAAGAATTGCTAATGCTCTTGCATGTAACCTTCAATCTCAAAATTCAGTGGCATCTCTAAAGGACAGAACAAGGAAATGTGGAGGGGGATTATAAATGTATTTGTGGAGATTCTTTTTGGTTTTTTGAAGTACACTTACTCTTCCCATTATTTGCTAGGACTTCTCCATTACAGATGGTCTGATTTCTAGATATAATGCAACTTTATGTCAGGAACACAGAACTAGAATACATCTTCTGGATCATAAAGGCAATGTTAAGAAATCAAATAATGTAAATCATAAATATCTCAAGCTCTAACCTCATCTCATTCCCCGCTTCCTCCACCTCCAGAAGGAAGGCCACACTAAAGTTCTTCACATTTGTCAGCTATGGATGGTCTTCCACTCTAGCTGCAGCATGATGGAAATACTTCACATGCACAGCTCCCTTCTGAAGCAGCTCCTGCTGGGCTAGCCACCTCTGCAGAAGGACTACTGTAACTTCACCCACATGCTAGCTAACAGTCCTGAGTGTGGAGGAAGTACAGAAACAAATTTGTTGCATTTTTAATCTACGATTAATTTTAAAACGAAAATGACTGCCACTGCTACAAGGAGGCGGCTCTGCCTCCCACTCCATTCTCAAGGTGTAGTGGGCAGCAAGAAACATTTAAGATAGCTCAAGCAAGACGAAAGCGAAACTAATGTACCAAGGACAGTACTGTGCTGCAGGCAGAAAGCGAGTTTCTTTGTAAATATGTTATAAAAATAATACGAGGTTCAATCTGACTAATCTTAAGGTCAAGTAAATTCTTTTTGAACTTAACAGGAGCAGTTCCCCTTTGAAATTGCTGCTCATTACTCAGTTATCACATACAGAATACCTCCTGGGCAATATGAAAATCTCCATGAACTCACAGCCTCCTCCATCAAGTCATACCAAGCATTTCACTGAAAGGATAATGCTCCTTTTCTTAAAATTAAGTTGTTTTTGTTGGATTGTGCACTTACGTTCTAGATATCTTGAGGCTGTACAGTTTTAATTTCTTTGTTTTCCACAAAGAAATAAACAGAGGCTTTACTAAAGTCAAGCACACAAAAAGCTTTGTACTAGTAGAGGTGAAAATAAACCATTAAGTAATTCTATAAAGCGACACATTTCAAAGCTGTTGAATTAATACAGAATAAAAAGCTCTACCATTGTTTACAGGAGACTTTTTCTGCTTCCATTCTCTTCTATGTGATTAATTTTTTTCCTCTGTAAATTAATATACTGCCAAAAAATCTGAAGTGAGCAAAACTGGCCAGGTAGCTAATTAAAAAATTGCACTGCATAACATGTGCCTCCTTTGGAGAATATGCAAGCAAGATGCAAATGTTTAAAGATAAAAGATAGGCATACTTTTACTGAAATTTAAAAATCTATAAAAAGAGAATATTCTTTAAAGTTACGGGTAAGACTTTCACTTTTTGATGAGTCAAATGTCTGTGGCTTTCTGATTAAATGAGGTTCTCCCATTTATTCCTGTCCCTAAGGAGATATTAATGAGCTTTTTTACTGTGAAGCATCAAGAGCACTCTAAAAATTAAATTATTGGATCACTATTGTTTTTAATTGCTTTAAAGATATTGTATGCTTGATGTACTTTTCTTCTAATGAAACAGATTTTCTACCCTTTACCATTCACAATTTCCAGGGAACAACCAATTTCCTGTGAATTTTACTGTTTTCTAAAATATGACCATAATTCCATTATTATTAAGGTTACCAACTAAACTTTGTATTCAAAGAAATAGTCACAAAATTAACACGTTTATTCATCCCAGATAAAATAAGCATGTCCTTTGTCACAGAGTACTTCAAAATTGCAAAAGGGCCAAATATATCTGTATTCCCTGTCTACTGTGAGGTGAAGTTCTGCAATATCCTACTCTCAGAGAGGGCTCTGAACCACAGTGGTGGTGCATTAGTTGTTTTCCACTTGGTCAGGACTCATGGTCTTGACATATGAGGATCTTCACTTCCAAAGTCAGATGTCAACAGTAGTACATATATAAATACACATTTATGTAAAGGTAACTTCCTCAGTCCTATTTACCAGAGGATTAACCAATGCTTTGGCTGAGGGAACTTTCCTTTAAATCTGCCTTGGTTGTTTAAACTCTTCTCCTCTTCCTTCCTGGAATATTATCGGCTCTCCAGGCTTCTCACAGAAACAGCTTTGCTTTGAGCCTACTTGTTTTACCTCACTATACACTAAAACAACATATTCATGGGATGAATACAAATTAAATTCAGACTCTGTTCAAAGGAAAGGAACTAATTTCTGACACTGAACCACCAGCCTAAATAAAATTGTACATAAATGATAAATTTTAACAAATATTTTAAAAGTAGAAATAAGCACAATACTGGGCACAAATACGAACACAAATGAGGATGCTGTCATGAGATGTACTCTCCTCATCACGATTTGCATTCTGCTTTCCCTTTAGCATAGGATCCTATACAGAATTGAACTGTAAGACTGTTAAAGGAATTTTGAGCTCTATTACTCTGCTGGTTACCGAAACAGGCACTCACAGAGACAACACTACTGACATCACACATGTGGAAAATGAACCATTACAAAAGGTTTGATTTTGACAGCTCTATGCAGAGTTGCAGTACAATCATAATGGCAATCTCAAGCACATTCTTTCCATGACAAGGCAGTGTGCACTGATTCACATGAATAAGGGGTATAAAATATCCAGAGTATTCCAGTTCATTGCGATGAAGCAAGACAACCTGTGACAACCACAAATGTGGAACAGTGAGGCATTGTTTTTTGATGATGTTGTTGTTGCCAAGACTGCTTGGAACCCTTCACTGGTCAATGACTATAGCCCTCGATTCCGTTTAAGTGCAGAATAATGAAGTAGCATTTTAATAGATATTCCACCACCTGCAGCCTTAACTTTCTCTGCATTTCCAGTGAGGCAGAAGGCCATCTTATTGGCAAAACAAAAAGGACTGCCACTTCTGCCCCTGAAACTTAGTCTGCTGTGGTACAAATGGATATGCCCTGCAAATGGATAAATCTTCCACTAAAGTAACCACAGTGATGGTAGTTCTTGCACACTGACCCTAGTCCAGCTCTCCACAGGCTGGGCAGAAGTAAATCTGCTACAATTGGCAGCGAAAGAATAGTATGCTAAATTTGGGTCCTCTTTCAACCTGTTGAGTTCATAGGCCTGCACACAATTAGGCAGAGCTGTGTCTTAGGATGTGCCCTCCACAGTGCCCAGATGTAAGCAAGAAAATCGCTAGACAGGAGTCTGAACTTGTCTATGGAGACTTTTCCATTGTGTTCTGAATTGATCTGGGGAAAGAACAGTGATCCCTGTGTTGTTTAGGAGGAGGAACAGACACTCGTGTAACTCCAATGGTTACCCTTGCAGTCCTTCTGGATGTTATTTTCAATGCATCTTTAGACAATCTCATTAGAGCTTAAAGAAGTGTTCCATTCCTATCAAGTGAGGAAACCTCATAAAGACAATTGATTAGGAAAACCTATTCAAGCACATCTTCGGCAGAAATAGAGTTATTTCTACTGTGTATATCTAAACCCCTTTTTCAGCCCCATTTGATAGCAATGGCCAGATAGTTGAGATGATGGGTAGCTGATTTAGGTGGGATACAGACTCCAAAGATTATTTGTGGGCCAAATGACAGAAATTATGCACTTTTCCGCTACTTCTTCAGTAAACGACTATCTGCAGTGACTTTAAGGCTCAGATTTTCCAGGATGGTATGGCAAGTTCAGACTGTTTTTCCTTCCTTACAGGCTGGCCATACAGTCACTCGGCAACAGTTTTTCAGCCAGCAAGTTTCCTTCCTTGATGTCTTACTATATAAATAGTATTATTTATAACATTTATGTAATAACTTTTATTGTGTTCACCTTCATTGTAACAAACAAGTTAAAATAGGCTGTACTAGAAAACAAACAGAAATCTCAGCCTGAAATGCAGTATAATACAGCCTTGACACTAATGGGCATACATGCTGCCTTACTTCAAAGTATTCTGCCTGCCAAGTTTCTTTCCTAAGGTCTCTAAGAATTCAGAATTCAGTTGGGTCAGCTCAGTGCCTATCTTCAAGTTACAGCTGCTCTGTGGGTATTTTCTCAATGTTGAACTACAGTGACAGAAATCAGGTAGAGAAATAAAACTTACACAGTTTTCTACTCATAACTTTTAATATACAGACCACTAGCTCTATTGCAACCGAGACTGTGAATCATGTTTATTTAAAGGTCAGGATTTCTACCTACTACTACAAAGTTCTCCAAAATACACATTCAGATTTGGTGTCTCTCCTGATGGAATAGAGCATAGTAAAGACATCAGATTTAGGTGTCACCCTAGTCAGTACATTCATAGATAAATCACCCAGCAGATAACTGGTTTTATTGAAAGTTGGTAGATATTAAAACCTCCTTTCATGCACACCTGGAAACAACAGCATGACTCCAGTCATGGGTTGAATATTCTCAACAACTGGAAAGTCAATTTTTTCAAAGCATCCTCCTGCTGCTTTGTGTAGTATTGACCAGCATATTCAGGAAATAGCAAAGCACTAAATAAATGCTCCAGATGTAATGCTTCTCTGCCTTTCTCTTTGTGTCTAGTCCCTCATACCTGTAGAATCCTGAATCTGTGAAGCTCTGGATGGTTATTTTCTCCCCCTTACGTATCTGCAAAGACTGCACAAGCTTCACTTAAAGACTGTGGTTTTCTTATAAAGTCTGATTTTTTCTTTCTGGACCTAGATGAACTGAATTTTAAAAGGATCCCGTAAAGTCTCAACAGATCACCTAAAAATTACTTGAACTGAGAATGTTTGCCAGAGGGAGTGACTCGTTAGAAATGACTGAAGATCTGGATGTAAGAGACTAAGAAGCTTAACATTATCTACCTGTCAGTGTGTCAGGTACTCTTACCAAGGATAGACGTGTCCTTCCAATCAGAGGTGTCTGTGATAAAACCAAGGATAAAGCAGAAGACAATAGGCAACAGAGAGCAACTTTGTTCATGCTAATGAAGTTACATGATGAGATTTGTTGTGGGTAGTGTAGAATCCTGAAGGAGATCATGAAATAAGAGGAGAAAGAAGAAATCATGTATTTTTCTTCTTTCAGATGTTAAAAGTTTCTGTGCTATTGCTTAATGGACAGTCAACAACGTAGGGCACAGATTTCATCTGTTATTTCCCTCTGGCCGTGTTTTTAACATCACACTTAAAATATTCCAATGATGGGAAACTTTCATTCCATTACCACGAACAGTCCAGGAGCTGAGAAGCAAGTTTATAGTTACAGAGCATATCATGGTATATCATGTATATATATATATATTTGTATGTGTATATATATCATGTATATCAGAGTATATTTGGTCTAGTGGCTAGAGAGATGTTAGGATGAAGGCTGGACTTGATGACCCTGGTGGCCCTTTCCAACCATAATGATTCTGTGATTCTATGATATACTCAATTGTTACTGTCTCAAATGCAAACCAGCAGGACAACTACAGTTACTAAATGCTCACTAACTCTTACAAGCAATTATCTTTATTTAGGGTATATAAGAAAAACATATTGACATAGTGCATTTCTCATCTCAGATGTCAGTTACCCTAAAAAGTGGTAAGTCTTATGCCTACATAGTTCTGTGTGGTACTGACTGCTATGGAAACACCATAGGATTAAATATTTGGAGATGAGAGTAAAAAATGGAATTCAGGTATTATTTAATTTTCTACATAAAAAAAATTGCCTTACAGATTCCATTCTCTAATGTAAATCAAAGACGATAATGTTAAGCTATATCGTGTCACATTAATGCAAAATGGCCTAGAGAGGACTCAGACACTTAGATAACTAAGTTTAGTTATTATAAAACCAGTGAGTTTCTTCTGACTTTGACTCTAAGCCTGAAGCACTCAGGAAATGTTAGAAAAGGAACTCTGTTTGACAGAGATCACTTGTATGAGCCATACCCTTTAGCAACTACACCTGTTTGCCACTGCTCCATTTACGATACTTCTAAGGGGAACATTAAGCAAGAATTATGCAATGAACTAATTGCTTAGGTGCCAAAGAGATGGCTATATGAAATGCAATTCATATTTCATAATTAATGCTACTCAACTGAGGGCAATTTGAGTTACTCCCTGAAGAAGAAAAAGAAATCCATTTTGAAAAAAAAACAAACTGAAGGAATGGCACTCTTAGGTTAGTCTAGCAGATGGAAGTTATGAATGTAAACTCTTAAGACATCAGGAGCTACATAAAATTCAAAATTTGACATAAAATCTCATTGAATTAAACAACATAATCAGGTTGCAGAAACATTCATTTCACATATACCTGAATATTGACTGCACAAGCAGATGAGCTAGAATACCTAAAGAAATAAATAGTTTACAGGGGCTATAGAAGCAGAGGGAAGAAAGATAACTAGAATGATGGTAGATTGTGAGCTTGAGCTGTATTTCTAATTAAAGTACCACAAGACTTCCTGGTAAACCCCAGGTGAATTCAAGGCACGATTTGTTTTCTCTCTTAGAATATGTTCCTAGTTCCTTAGAATATATTCTCATTACAATGACCCATAATTGTCATGGCAAAACAGTATTAGGAATACAATAAACTCTGGCTACACATCCTCTGCTGTTACCTGCTTACAAATATTGAAATCAATGAAAAGCTGAGAGATCCTGTATCGGTATTGTTTTGGCTCCGAACTGCTACCAAATGGAGCAGCTTGCAAAACAATGTTTCATTGCCTCTGTTCTACAAATTGCACAACACAGACTCAAGGATTTCTTTGTCCTCCCCTTGCATGTTCTTGCACTCTACTTAACCTCTCAATCTTAGGTCATAATGCTAATGTCCCTGAGGATGGTTGATGTGAAGATTTACATATACCTCAGATTCAAAGCAACCGTTTGAAGCAATAAACTAAAAATACAAGGGATTGGAAGCAATTACTTCTACTGCAAAGCACACATTCCAAGTTTGTTAGCAAAATAAAAATCTATCTATAGCAAAGACAGCAGTTGCTAAACACAGACATGAATTTCAGCTATGGTCAGGAAAACATAATCAGCTGAATATAACAGAAGCCAGTGCCTCTTGAGGAGATGAGATTGCAGGAACATATGAACTTTATAAAAGGAGGCACACTGTTAGGCTTGGTCCTCTGAAGATAATGAGAATCAGAATCTCATCAAAGTGTTATGACAGAATGGGAAAAAAATTCAACCTGATGTGGATTGCAGACAGAAGAGATGATTTGAGCTCAGAAACAAAGAAAAGTCTGCTCAGCAGCTTGATGCTTTTAAAGAAGGGTAAATTGAATTTAGCAGAGGCATGGAGATAATCATATAAGAGGTTATTTTTATGATATACACTGAGACATTTTTCCATGCGGGAAATCAGAATGTCAGAGGGAAAATACAGCTAAATGATTTCAGTTTACTTTTCTTTTATTTTTCTCTTATGTTCACTTTGAATGCAATTCCTTTGTATCTCAGAAAAAAACCAAAAGGTATATTTCTGTTTCTAGGCATGTTGCTTGCTATGCACCTGTTTCAGTGAGGCCAAGGTAGAACACAGGTGTTGGTTAATATAGAAGAAAAAAAAAATCAACAAAATATTTGCACGAAAAAACACAAGAAGTAAGAGAAGAGTATAAATTGGGTTATGCAAGCTTACTGGTGTAATCAGCTATTTCAGTATTCTGATCTTGCTCTGCTCATCTGGCATAAATCTTTTTCATTAGTCTTCGGTGCTCCCTTCTATGAATAGGTACCTTAGTTACTTGCTCGCCACAAGGTCCATAGTTACATAAAATCCTGTTCCAATGCCTTTCACGAATTTGCCTTTATTAACAAAGAAAGTAAGATAAACTTCAGCTCAAAACTTCTGTTGATGCTGTCTCATTTTATTGAGCCTGTTGCTAAAATGCCTACTTTGGGACTTCTGGGCCCGCACCCTAGATTCTATCTTTTCAGGCAGCCACTTCCCCCTCTTATATCCAGAAGTTATGAGTCATCTGCCTCACTGAGTCAACATATGCCTCTTAACCTTTTCCAGGCCTGAGAGAATAATAGCAGAAGGAGGTGTTCAGGCAGATGCTAATGACCTTTTAAATCAGAAAAACTGTGTGGGACAGAATTTAGTCCTAAAGGTCTTTCAGAAAATGCATATTAGGAAGTAAATGCTAATTGAACTGTCATTTGAGATAGCATGGCATACCGAAACACTGCCTGATGTCTAGCAAGGAGAATAGTTTCGAGGTCTAAACCAAGCTAACCAGAGTGAGAGTTCTTACTCACTGGTAGTGATTTATTCTAACCTGCCAATATTTCATTATAATTTTGCAGTTGGAGTGTGATCTTGCATTCCTTTTCCATAGGTAAAGGTAAATCACTCATGCTTCAGAAGGCATGAAGCTGAGTTAAGGCTTTGAACAGAATACGTATTTTCATTCTGCTGAAATGTCTTTATTCTAACACTTGCAGAAGTTTAGAACATTTCTGATAACCACAACACTGCTGCTGCAAGAAGCAAGAGATCCCTTAAGATGTTGTGTATACATCCATTGCGGGGTTCTCAAAAGCACCACAGGTAGATCCTTTTTCAGAAGCCCTGACAGGGCATTATTATTATTTTTTTTTTTTAAATATATATATGTTTTCCAGAAGCCCTGACAGGTTCAGTATATCTGGACAGCTGGAAGTCAGCAATATGCCAGAGACGTATTTTCAGGCTGCACTGGAAAGATTTCTTTCTCACCATATAGAAGGCAGGGAAATTTCTATTACCTCACAATACAATACACAACTGTGAGGGTAAGAGAATGTTGTCTTCCCATGAAGTATGAAACAGCACTTCAGCAACAAGGATATCAGGTAATGGATTTGTGGTCTAACCAGCAAGACAGCTATTTAATGTTCATTAAAGGAAGAATACCAAGTTCAAAACTGACCAGCCAATAGGACCATCTAGCAGAAAGTTAATTTGATTCTTTTCAGAAAACATACACAATGTAGTATCAAACATTAAATTTGAAAAGAATATGATAGTTTATTCATTATAACAGCTCAGTTGCCAAAGTGTTTTCTTACCTAAGGAGAGGTGTGTCTATCCTGACCACTCCAGTTTTCTTAGGTAATTGTAAAATGCCTGTGAACTACTTCATCTTCATTTTATCCTTTTGTTAACAGTGAATATTACCTTAAAACTACTGAATACTCAAAGAGAGATTTATTTTAACATAATAATTAGTATGCTTTGGTGATGCCTACACAATTTTAATCCATCAAATTCTACAAGAAACAATGCATTTGCCCTGGGTAGGACCAATTAAGGTACCTGAACACTGCGACTGTGTCTGTGACTCTCCATAATCTTGTTCTCCGACAGCCATCATTTGGCTGTGATCGATGACATGTTTGTGAGTCTGTTAGACTCACAGAGAGTTTAATGCTATCCAAAGGCAGGAATGTGGGCCTCTCACATTTCAGCTCACAACATTTGTCATTTCGGAGTATTTCCATAAGATATCAATTTAATTTTTCTTGCATTACTGTAATGGAAAATAATGGAGGGTTCTCCATCTCAGTTTCACCACAGTTCTGAGGGCAAAGTGCTGGCCACTTCATTTAAAAAATGCAGCAAGCTATCTCTTTCCCTTCTCCTTCCTTCTTTATCTTCTACCTGTGAGGAGATTTATTCTCAGGACAGGACAGACATTATTCCCTGCTGTCAAAGAATTCTGCAACAGAAGTTTTGTATATTTTCAAGCCGTTTCTCTTTGTTTGCATTTTAAAGGTTAGAATACAATTTGATCTTTTTCTTAATGTTTCCTGGAAATTAATAAGGGTAATCAGCATTGTCTAAAACAATAAAAAATTTTACCTGAATGATCTACATCTAAATAAAACTACATACAATAACAGGTTGTATGCCTGTGAACACCTCTAAATTTGATTAGCTCTAAATGGGAGTTAGTACTCGTATGTGTCAAAGTTAAGCACAGGAGGTATTTACAAACTTACAGGACAAGGGATTTAGACTACTGAACATTATAAAGTATATTTTTCTTTAATGATTACAGCACTAGCCCAAGACTGATGATACACAAGTCGCTTTTCATAAGCCAGCGACCATATGCATTACTTGGGGAAAATATTTACATTTTGGGTGCCTTATCGCTGAAATTAGAACCAGGGACTTTTTTCAGCTTTGCAAACTCATATAAAAGAGCTTAAATCTTAGAAGTTTATACATAATGTTGTGGTAGTTTAATTATACAAGACAACACAAGCATAGCAGCTTCAGAGTGAAAAGATAACTTTTTCCTAACTGATATTATGAAGAGAATGTATTTAAGCAACTACAAATAGAGTAGGAAACTAGAACACACACAAATATTCATTAAGAGGAATCCAGTGAGACTGCTAATGTCTGGCCTTCAGTCTCAGAAGGAAATGGCTCACAGACAAAACCTTCCTCTGGAGAGTTATTCACCTCACATGACTTCGTTATCACCCATTGCTGGGAATCACCAGTTCCTGAAGCACCTCTCTTCAGGATGCCCACCAGCTGAGACAAGATGCTGAACTTCTACATTGAAAAACACTGGAGACCTAAATTCTAGACTAAATGTATGTCAGAATATGCAAATATATTGGGTATACATACCATTTATCAGGCCATCTACATATAACTTCTCCAAGTGTGTTAGTCATAGTCAACAACTGAACTCCCTAAGTCAGTTTTAAGGGAGTTCTAGATGACATTTTATAAATAATCCTGCTCCCACATAGCTTGGACCAAGATTTGAATTTGTCTCCCTATTATTAAGAAAAAATTAAATAAGGAATAATATCAGATTTGTAGAGAAGTTTTAAAGCGTTGTTCATTTCAGTGATAAGAGCCCTATTAAAAACCAGTGAAGTTTAAATATTTGAGAAGGGAAAAGTATTTGGAAGAGGAAAACAGCTTGAAACACATTCCCAAAAAGTATGAGAACTCGTATCTTTGGGCTCATTTCTTTACGTGTTAATTCATTTTAGGTAAAAATGGTTTCCATTCAATATTATCCGTATTTCAGCTACTGTGTGCCAGGTGTTCATCAAGTGTCTGCATATACTGTACTTTATGTTCTCAGTCTAAACATCACTATGTCAGCTTTTTTTATATAATTCATGGAAGAACTTCAAAAGTCTACATCTTGAATTCTGTTTGGAACAGCAAATATGAATTCAGTTTCAGAAGTGGGCATTATATCCATCAGTAACGACTTCAAAACCAGTCTGGTTGGTCAGCTGATAATCAACAGGAAAACCTGATTTTACTGCATGAGTTCTCACGCACCTGTAGAAATTACTATGCTGCTGCAGACCACAGAAATTTTCTTTTAGATTAGAATTAGTTTTTGTCTTATTGAACTCATTATTTCAATTGGACCTAACTAACACCATAAGCAATCTTTTGTACTAGTGTTCTGAGTAGACTTGTAAACGTAATACATACAAGATATACAGCTCTATAATTGGGGTAGAATTTTATTTTCAAGGTTCATGATTTTTAATGCTAGAAAACACTGGTAGGGTATGGTTAGCTTTGATTGTTAGCTTACACAGTTGTATAAAGATGGGATTTTAGCTAAATATTAATTTCAATATTTTTTCATTATGACAACATGACACCATAATTCAGCTTAAATGAAATTAATATTTTCCCTACTCTTCTCAAAAAAACAGAGTAATACAAGAAATGAGCCCTGTAATGGCTTGCTGCAGAAAATCACAGCCATGTTATTTTAACATAAAAGACCAAAAAACGCAACAAATGAATGTGTGAGAGCACCCTGATGTGAAAGGAGTATTCCTGCTGGGAACAGGTGGGAGTAGGATTGCTAATAGAGCATATCAGAGAGAGGCTACCAAGACCCATTACATTCCGCAGCATTTGCAGAGGTACACAGGTGTGGATAATATGCATACAATACTAATAATGATATCAGTGCATAGATTCTGCTCCTTTGTTCTCAACAAGTGGTAAATATAGCTTTTGAGGTATCTTCAAAGGGAGCCACACTAGCTCCCTTAGTTTTGGGATGGGTTTATGCCAGACCCAATTTCACCATAATTTAGAGCACATAGACATGCTTTAACACACTGGGTCCATGTGACCTCATAGCTCTTCAGTGCTTTGGAAAGAAACAAAAAGCATTTTCTTCTAGCTATCATTACAGTTTTTTTAAGGTTTCTGGAGCCACTCTAGTAGGTTGATAGGTGAAGTCCTCAAACACTTGGGGCAGCATAAAAGAAATTATAAAAACAATTCTGCTTAGGCTCCTCAAAATGTCTCCCTGAAGTTTTCCTCCACCGTTATGACTTCCAAAAAACCAGACTATATATATAGATAATGTATATAGATTGTGTATCTGGTATGGGCATAGAGAATAGTTTTTCATTGATTCCCTGTATTCAGTTGTTAGCCAGTGGCACAGTTTATCTCTTTTTCTTTTGGTAGTTTTATTGTGCTTTGTGCAAGAAAGCTCCCAAGTATTGTAGTAATACTAATAATTAAGTAACATCCTTAGAATCAGAGAAGCTATTCTACGTGATTCAGAAGCAATGTCATGAACTTCAGTGAGGTCCAAAGAACTGGACTCACTTGGCTTAAAAAAATGTAAGAAATATATCAGTGTTACAATTTTAGCCCAGAAAAATTTAGGATGTTAAACTATTTTATAGAGAGACACATATGTATCTACTGTTACAGTAGACAAAATACAAAGTACTATCAATAGCTGGATGAGGAAGTAATTTTCCTTTATGGTACAGTTATAAACCAAGTACATTACAGTAGGTGTTAATATCATTAATCATATTTACTGCAGTAGTGATTAAAACCACACAAAAGATGAGCCTGGTAGGATTTCGTAGTATGCAGAGATACACAGCAAAAAACATAGTTACCCTGAAGAGTTTATAGACAAGATAAGCAATATAGGTACCAGAGGGGACAGTAGTACAGAAAATGAGTGGTGTGAGCAAGGCAATCACGGCAAATGTAGTTTTGCAGTGGGAAAGAGAGAACAAGAGGCTGAGATGGGACAAGGTGGGAGAAGGGGACACCAAGAAAGGGACAGCTCAAGCAGAAAAGAAAAAACAAAGAAATGTAGTTGAGCATGATCAGGATAGAAGCACTTGGGACAGATGTGAAGTAAAACTGAGGTGAAGGGTGTTGGCAAAGATTCAGAACGGACATGCACTAAATAGAGGGGCAAAGACAAGCCTGCCCAAAGTGTAGAGATAGCTGAAGACCACAGGTAGCCTGCTCCAACCGCTGGCTGGACTCTCTGGACCCTCTATTTGCCCATAGGGGTGCCCTGGAGCTGGTGGGAGCTTCCTTGGCAAGTCAAGAGGCATTTGGGAACAGGTTCTGCTAGACGCATCTGAGACAGATGACCTATTGATTTGTTTTTGTATTTGTGCTCTTACATTATTATATTTAGAGATGAGTATGCCACAGAAAATCAGTTATTTGCAATTTTGGACCATGGAACTAAACAAAAAACCACATATGACACCTGCCTTAGAAATAATACCAGCCGTCACTCTTTGATTGAACCAAATCAGCTCTGCAATCAAAACAAAGTGAGATTAGGCACTTCTCTTTAACAGACATTAAGTTACTGATACCAGTGTATCTCATAGAATTAAGAAAAGTGTCAGTTATAATACAGCTTTGCTGTTCAATATTTACTGACATATTTTCTCCACCCTATGCACAGAACAAGGAGGCAGCAAAAATCAGGCTGCACAAAAATCTTTTTAACAAACAGCAATGACAACTGACAACACAAAATTAACAAAAATGTTGGCAGTAGTGTGGGGTTTTTTTTCTCTTTTGGTGTCACCAGATAAGTATCACAGCAGAGAAGCAAAAGGGCAAAAGGGCATATCATACATAAGACTGCATGTAAATTAACGGTAAAGGACTGTTCCTGTAAATAGGTGCACAAAGGGAAATCTCTGACCCCACAGAAGTCTGTGGAACTCTTCTATGGGAACCTTTGCTTAGGAAAGCTCTGCTTCAGGATATGCATGACAAATTATTTTAAAGGTGGTCTTTATTTAGTGGGAAAGTACCAAACCTAGAAAGCAGTGAATAAGAAGTCCTATTGGTTCAAGCAGACTAAGAGATGCTCCTAGAGCTATGCTTTCGTAAGAGGGTTATAAGACCAATAAGCCATGTGAAAAAGGAATGTGTATACACACATATATGGGAAGTAATTTTATCTCTGCAGATAAAATTTGGAGAACTTATAATAAACAAATACATGCAATTCTGGTGGAAATGTGGAAATTGAAAATTAAGAGTAGCTGCAGAATAGAAAGCCTTTTATTTTCCAAACTGTATTTTCTTTATCTCACTCAAAAGAAAACTGACCCATAATCTATTCAGTGTAAACGTGCTAGCAAAAAGAGAAACTATTAAAAGAATCTTCATTTTGTCAAAGAACAGCACTGGAGTTAGTGGCCAGAATCTGAAGGAAATGTCTGGAAACAAGAAAAATGCACACGTTGTCAGAGTGTAGTCATCCACTAGGAAAACCAGTGAAAGAAGCAACAAGTCCTCTATCACTCGATTTCTTATAAATCGTTCAGAAAGTCACTTACTCTTTAAAGTGCTTTAGATCAACACAAGAATAACTCGGTGAAATGTAAGGATTTCTAGATGTTAAATGAGGACATATCTGAATTAGGTATAAAAACAAACAAACAAGACACAGATGTACATGACTAACTTCTCCTCTCACAGCTGAGAAGGTTTGGCTTTCTGAGAGTGACAAAGAGAACCCCAGCTTCTTGCAGCAATCTCCCTGAGACTTCCCAGCTTTTCACTGATCTTCCCTTTCAGTTCATACTTCACATTTTTTTTCTTTTAGCTTTTTAAAAAGGGATTCTTTCAACGTAAATGCCATACAGCTATTTAACAATCTCAGTAAACCACAGCCAGAGCTGAGAAGTCTTATCTCATTGCCATTCACCTTGTTGTTTTGGCAGAAGACATTCTTCCTATCTAGATTGCAGGAGTGTTTCTTCCTTTCTTCATTTATTCTTTGTTAATATCTTTATGGTCATCTTCAAATTTACCTTTTTCTATTGAGGGAGAGTGCAACACCAGGCTGAACAAGGAAACACTGCAGAGTTATGAAAATACACTGTGTATTTTCCGAATTGAGTGCCAACCTTCATGTGTTTGCAATCAAAGCAAATTACTACGGAATTAAATGTCACAGATTTTCAGACTGAAAAAGAAAAGCAATGACACTACTTAGGAGCACCCAAGTGAATAATAAATGCCAATCCAACGGCCACACAGGAACAGCACCCTGTAACGTAACTGCAAAAGCAGAGGACATAGATGAGGGAATATTAAATCCTTCAGGGTTTTGGGAAACTGGAGGAGCCAGAAACACAGTAAGCAGTTCAAGGCTTCCAGGGCAATGATAGCAAAAGCTTCAGCTTGACCAGGGATAATACAGGGAGCCTGAAAGCAGGAAAGATTTTTTAATCCTTGTCAGATATGGAGCTAACAAACTTAAGGGGAACTTACATTATTATTTTTTCTTACTAGATTTTGTAAATAAGTCACATGCACAAAGTCCTATTGTCATGTGACCTTCTGCTTGCTTTTGAAGGTTAAGTAATAAGTAATGAATTATGAATAATTCATAATTAATGAATAAGTAATGATCCTTTTCAGAGTGACGGTGATTGACTTGCTGATCGTGGTATTTCAGAAAGAAAAAGCTTGTAGTGAAAACAGGATCGTTCTGTTCAAAGAACATGAAAAGAAAACACATGGATAAAGGGCTCTTTTATAAAACTCTTCAGAAAGAGGTGGAGAAAGCCAGGTTTATTTCTAAGGAGTGTCCTAGAAGCACCTCTATGGGAATAGGGTATTAGGTACAAATTCAACCTCCAAACTAAAAAAGTAAGTTCCTAAGCATGAAGAGAGAGAAAGTCTGTTCCTGTTTTCTTGGAAATTCTCCAAAAAGGGAGTTTGCAGTGACATACAGGGAGTCCTGAACAGATGCAGGTCTCAATGTGCTTGCAATACATTAAGTCTGTGTAGGCTTAGCAATGCCTCAGGCTGGCTACAGATGAACGGTACTCAACATCATTGCTTAGATGTATTATATTTTTGCAATGTTTACCTTCAAAATCAATACTTTAGAGAGGCTTGACTGTATTATATTAATACTGTGGGACTGGAGGAACTGCCACTAAACAAGTATCCTCTTCAGGATCAAGGACCTAGGACAAGAATTCCTAGATCAGGTAATAGAGAGGAATTATCAACATAAAATGGTATTTATGTTTCCTACCTTGTTCTCTTCCACTGATTCCTCCTATCATAATAGTTCTCCTGCACCTGTATCTCCTATCTTCTGCTCCATATTACAGCTTTAACCACTCCCCTTCCTCTGGCAATGATCACCTGAATTTTTCACTTAGTTCAAAAGGTTTGCTATTTGCTCCTCCAATGGAATGAGAGGCATTCCTTACCTCACAGAGAAGCAACATGCATTTACCTTATGGCTAGAAGATGCTTCCACCTGTTGGAAGAAGTGCTTCTTTGGCCAAGCTTTGGTAAGGCCTCAAGGAACAGCCTGTGTCTACTTCACTGATGAACTTTGCATCATGTCAGCAGGCCAAGCAGCACTCTGCTTTCCACTGCAGGTGGGGAAAACTGGGTCACAGGCATGGGCTTTGTCTAGAGAAAAAATATCAACAGTCCTAATCTCAGTTACAGACATGAGGAAAACCCCTAGGAGAGAAGAGGTGCTAAATATATGCTTAATTTCCTACCTGTACCAGCTCTGTGTGAGTTAGGATTTTGAAGCATGAATTCAGACAAGTTAAGAAGAGTCCTAAACAGCAGCAAACTTCTGTAACTACAAGCATATTTACCTATATGTCACTAACAGTTGCGCCCAGTATCAGGAAATGATAGTTATGAAGGTTTGCTTGAACAGTTCCTCATTGAATCTGGATAGATTTTGCTGTCCCTGCAATTGCTCCGCTGCTGGCTTCACTTTCCCACATTTTCATATGTATTGAAAGTTGCCAGGGTGACCACTGGACAGTTTGACAAACAAGTCCTCTGCACAAGACTGTAGAAAAGCTAGGAAAAATCCATAATCTCATATTTGATTTGATAGAGCTAAACAACATGAACTCATGACATATGAAAAATGACAAATAGGTCATGTATTTAACTGTGAAACAAACTCCACAGGGGATAGTTTCAACATAACATCTGTTATGTATAAAAAAGGTTATGTGCTGGGTTTATGCATACCCTTTTTAGAGAAAAGCACACTTAGTCCAACTGATAAATTTTTCAAATTTATTTTATGCATGTGGTTTTAATTTTGGATTTACAGATTGCATCAATTTATCTCATTTTCATCACATCAAATGAGGGAAATTAAATACGTATTATGTTAGCATGAAACATATTTTTCTTAAAGAAATTTTTTCTGTCCACAGTGATTAAGGTGGCGGCACCATAATTGTTTGTTGTTCCCACAGTTTCTATTTTTCTACTGAAATCCAAATTTGTTTTTGTTGTTAATGATTCTAAATACGTTTCCTTGGAACTTATTTCCAAGAAATGTTCTTAAAAACATAGCCAGAGTCATTTTCATTGCCCTGAAGGAGCTAATTCAAGGCATTTTTAAATAGATCATAAAGTAGAGACATTTTCCCAATTTTGTTTTTTTTGTTACTGAATTTATTGTACCTTAATAGCTTCAACAGAATGAAATATCACTAACTCTATTCCAGTGAAACAAAAGAAAAAGTGAATTTTACTATAATCATCAATTCTGGATGCAAGGCTTTAATAGAAACAGCATTTTAAGTCAGCAAAATACTAGAAGTGCTCACATCGTAGAGAAATTGGCTAATAAATCTCTTTATTCTTAAGTGCTGCACAGAGACCTATCAGTAGCACAACCTTGTTAAGAGTCAGGGTGTCTACCTGTGACCTAAACTGTACAGGCTTAGACAGAAAAAGCAGGAACAGAAGCAGGAATAATGGGTAGGAAAAGAGGCTCTCTTGTCACCATTTGATATTAAAAATGTTAACTTTTTATGATAAGTATAACTGAAAAGATATTAAATATTATCCCTTTATTGCACATAAAAGTAATGCATTATCTTTTCAGAAAAAAATTTAAAGCTGTATCATTAAACATGTTTATCTTAAATCAGTGATTGAATATAACAGTATCAATAGCTTCTAACAATGAACAACAAAGGACTGTGTAAGATGTTCCTTACATGAACCTTTGTGAAGTTATGTCTCCATTGTATGATAAAAATTTAGGTTTTATATTTTTATAAATTCTTATGTACAGGATTTGTACTTTTTGTCTCTGAGTCCATATATTTAATATAACATATATACTTATATATAAGTTAACACAAGGTTAACACTCAGACGTAACCTTTTTTATTTTCTATGCACACAGAATAACCCGTTTTCATATTAATTGCTTTTATTAGAGACTATGATTACAAAATAACCTCCTCCCTCCACCAAAATTACTGCATGCATATCTGGCATACCAGTCCATGCTGAGAGGAAGGCAGTTAATGCCACTAACAGCCCAGGCTCCTAGGAGGGCCTGAGGTACCACACATCTACCACAGACATGGCACTGCACAGTCAGATATGATGGCTATGACCTCTCTGGGGCTGCCATAAAGATCTGCACATCATTACTCATTTCTTTTACTACTGTGAGCATGTTAAGTGCTAAAATGCCATCACGATAGGGTATGGGCTCTGGCATTTTCCTTCCATGTCTCAGCTGTTACAGCTGGTGCTGCGAGCACCTTCTGTGTTTGGGTGAAGGTGCTGAGGACTTTCTCTTGTCTAACAGAGCCCAAAGGCAAATCCTGCTTTCAGTGACACATCAACAACACTTACATAGTAAACCTACATTTGTCTCACAAACTGTGCTTCATAAGATGGTGCTGAACTCACAGCTTGGGGTACAAGGGGAAGCAGCAGCTCCTTATACCAAGTGGATGTCAGCTGAAATACATGACTACAACTAAAGAAATGCACAATAAAGAGGTTTGGAATTGATCTCACCATCTTCATGTTTTACTATTACTTCAGTGCAATTCAGTAAGTAAGAATCCATCATAAAAAACAGTGAATATGGTTAATTGACATATATTTCACTCTCGTAATGGAGTGTGCTTCTGTATCTTAAGGAAGCTCCTAGATGATTAATGATTTTTTTTACCTCTCTCAGGCTAAAGGATCTAGGGCATTTTACTTTCTGAAGCTTTAAGTGATATTGCATGCTTTATCATAACTGATATCACCTGTAACAGTTGATCTGAAGACATAAATGATACACTCCTTTCTCAAAACACCATATGAATTTTGGAGGATGTTTTAAAATTACTTCAGCGTAGGAAGTATATTGCAGATGTTAAGTGTTTTTGTTACTCTAAAGAAGGACTAAACTGTCTTTTAAGCATTGCTTTTAATAATTCAGCCAATATCTTGGGAGAGTGTTTGCACTGCTTCACCTGCAATTACCTCATCATTTTTTTTGCAGGTTGTTCAATAAGACAAGAGATAAAATTACACATCAGTAGACAAGCTTAATTCACTTAAGGCACTAAATTCACTTAAGACACTAACTTCAGGCAAGAAGAGTTGAAGAGGAGGAGATAACCCACACAAAGCATCAGAACACCAAGCACAAAGTATACTGTGATTAGGAAACAAAGCATACGGAAAATTTTCCTCACTGGCTCTGTGTACCACAGAGGAATACCTAGTACAGATTTCAACCCGTACTCTTCTGAATATCAAGTGAGCCTCACATTTTAATAGTAATAGTTTCAGGACTGGAAGCTCCTGAATTAATCTATGTGGCATTAATTGAAAAGACATCTATCTTAGAAAATGCATAGAAGAAATATTTATTGCATCAATCTAACAATTATAAAGAGATTAAAAAAGAAGATGGGCAGAATTGAAGAACCTGAACTTCAAAAGCTTCTACTTCCTTGGAGAGAGGGGTTCAAGCACCACACTTGGGCTGTGAGA
Organism: Coracias cyanogaster; assembly: GCA_033124195.1. Classification (NCBI taxonomy): domain Eukaryota; kingdom Metazoa; phylum Chordata; class Aves; order Coraciiformes; family Coraciidae; genus Coracias; species Coracias cyanogaster. The sequence continues at coordinate 64,577 of JAVSBS010002535.1, read as the reverse complement.
ACTGTACAGGGTTTTCCTTCTTCCTCATCTCTTTCTCATGGTGGGAGGTCAGAATATCCCTCATAAGAGTGACATAACTAGCAATCAGTGCTGTTTAGCATTTCTTACTCTAAATTGGAAACTGTCACACACCTTACATTAAAAAAATACAGTAAAAAAACACTTCTGTGTAGTTCTAGTATGTTTACTGTGGATATTATGTGTATTTTTTTTTTCTTCTCAACACTATCTAGACTCCGTGTTTCCATTTGAAGCTTCACAAATAATTAAAAGAAGTGCAAAATCCAGCTACATCTACTGAAATGTAGGATACATCCAATCATGTTTAACTGAGGAAAACAAAGAGGGAATTGTCAAAAAGCAAAATTCCTTTTAAAAAACTCCTTTGGTCACAGAATATTCAATTATTTTTGAATAATTTACTGAAAGGCCTTCAAATTTCTGCTGTTCTAATTTTGATGTTATTGAACTCTCTATTGAAGGCAATTGATAATTGACCTAAGCTTACTCTTACTTCAATAGTAACAAAAATGGGCTATTAAAAATGAAGGAAGAATCCAGAATTTAATAAATAAAGGAAAAAGATATATTACTTTTCGGTGTGTCAGTATCTGCATCCCTATAGGACCATTTGAATATCTTTATTATTTGCAATTTTACATTAAAAAAAAATCAAAAAAGAACTTCCTTTTCATTTAAGAATATCACAAGTAAAATAAGAAAATTAATAATTAGCAGTTAGATTAATTTTATCTTTGCATTTTGCTGCTAAAAGGTGACAAACGTTTTGCAAATATTAAGTATCCTTCTAAACTGACAGTTTCTATTACTGACATACTTAGCAGAATCGAAGCAAGAAAAGTAGCAATGACTGCTGAAAGTCAAACAGAAAGTCAATGGCAAAAAAAGAGTATTTCAAATTCTACAGTCCTGATTACCCACCCACAGTCTTCATCACACAATGACACTCCTCTTCCTCTGTGAAGACAAGCTGATTTACCACTGCCTTCTCCATAATTGGAATATTCATAAGCAATTATAGCTGTGTTCAAAGAATGTTCTTGGACTCAAGCTCTTGAATAAAACTATTATGAAGGATCAAAAAAAAAAGAAGGCAGATTTTCACAGAAAATAGCACATATTCATTTTATCAGGTTGTTTCAACTCTATGAAATCCATGGAGGTGTACAGCAAATTTACAACTGCTTCTGTATTTCTAGAGACTTTACGACTGGTAACCCCTGTGACAACTTTGATTCGAAATAAGAAATAAAGTAATTACGATCCTGTTAATTCAGAGTCACAAACTGAATTGACTACCAAAGTATCTTCACAGTATAAGTCCTGCAATAAACACCAATGAAAAAAGTATGAATTATCTTCAGATTTATCTGAGGAAATGTAAACAACTCACAATACCAAAGTAAGTTGAAATGGTCATATGTGAGAAAGCATACAACTTTCCAACTTCAAAAGCTATCCTTTTAAAATGTGTATTTTTGGCACTCACCCCTCTGGAACTGAAAAGCAAGATATTGCTTATTTTACACCTGCCTAAATACATAGCCTCCAGGGGGCTTCATCAGGTTTTGAAGCAGGCCTTTGGAGAGTTAGAATTGAAAATAAAACAAAAAAATAAATATATTAAAGAAGCTGCCACTACCCTAATATCTCTGCTCAGTGCAAACCAGGCTGCTCTGTATTGGCTTAGCACAGGGGTCCTCAAACTTTTTAAACAGGGCCGGTTCACTGTCTCTCAGACACTGTCGGGGGCCGGACTATAGTTTGGAAAAAAACGACAGGGGAGTCGCCCACCTCGCTGATGCCGCCGCCCCCCTCCCTAGCCTGGCTGCGCAGTCTGGAAAGGGTGGCCAGAAGGGACTGAAGGAACTTTGCCGCGCTGAGCCTCTGGCCGGGGCACGAATTAAGTGGCAGGAAGTCATCTGGGGCTGCTTGGTTTCCCCCCTGCGCAGGGTGCGGGGGCGGGGAGTTCTGTAAATACCTGCGGGCCACTTTGAGGACCCTGATGGGCCGTATCTGGGCCACGGGCTGTAGTCTGAGGACCCCTGGTCTAGTGGCTAGAGAGATGTTAGGATGAAGGTTGGACTTGATGATCCTGGAGGTCCTTTCCAACTATAATGGTTCTGTGATTCTGTGGTTCTATAATTCTCACATTCTTAAGAGACACCTTCATTTGTTAGTTTTGGTAAATGTTCTCACAGGTGGGGAAAAAAAAAAATTAAAATTTGAGTTTACTTTGTGCCTAAATTCTTCATTGCAGTTCAGCAAGCAACACTCATGACAGCTACTTACTTTATTCTAGAAGAGTAGTAGCAAGCATATGGAGAAGTGAAAACTGCTAGTCTAGGTACCAGCCCATCATCTTTATTTTTAGCTGTTGAAATGTAGGCATAAATAGATTCTGGAATTCATGTGGAACACACACATTTCACCATGTCTTACTTGGTGAGAATCCCTCTGTTGGTTTTTGCCCCTTAACCTCACACAGCCAAGCACAAGACTTAGAGCACATTTTACAAGGATTATTATATCCTTTGACGCAAAAAGGATTAAATAGTAATTTGTAATCCAGGCTTCTATTCTGCTGTGGAAATTGATGCTCATCATGGCCCTGCCTCATAGTAGATAATGTGCACCTTCTGGAAAGGATTTCACGAGGGAAGAGCATAGCAGTTCTTTGTTATAAGAATGGAAAATGAGACCCCAAAAGAGATTATGCAAAAACCAGTCTTAAACATATTATGTAAGAGTTCGAAGATTGGAGAGCGGATAAGGAGAGCCGTGCACGGGGCCCTCATGCTCAAACCACAGCTCTCGCTCTGCATCCATGCTACTGGATTAACGCAGAAGGGATGAGACCTGTCTAATGGCTGTTCTTTATGTAATGCAAAATAAACCAGATAAATGTTCTAGAAAATCACTGCATTGATTTTCGACTTTACCAAATTATTTTGCCACTTATGGCACATGGAGAGGAGCACGTGGCGTGTGTCATGTTGTATTTGGGAGTACCTGCAACACCAATTGGCAGGGCAGTGGAAAGGGACATGCAGAATCGGCAGAGAAAGTCTTTTTAAGGATGTGTTGCCCAAATGCTAGAGCCGCTCCTAGTACTGACTACAGCCAGGACTACTCCTCCTTCTCAAGTAACCAAGGAGCAAGTCCTACATCAATAAGGCTATGGAAAAACCCAGGGACCATTCCGTGCACTGCAGTTATGGAGTTATGGACTCCGACAGCGAGCATCCTGAATTCACCTTCTTGAAGGCTTCTAGAGTTTCTATCCTTTGAAGTCTACGTGACTCACATAGCAGCTTGCCACAGAGCGCCAGGTAGCGTTATACAGCAAATATACCCATGAGATACTTCAACTGTATGACTTCGACCTGCTATGGTCAAAGACATCTGCACCTTTCTTTTAGAAGGTTCTAATTAAATCCTTTTGTGTGTTAAAAACTTTTAAAAATAGCTCACTATACCTTTTGAACAACAAGTAAAATAAGAAAAGTTATTGAGTGATCAGGCTTTCACTGCCATGTTTTAAATTATTATGACAAGCCTTCTTTCTTAGGAAAGTTGTATCCAGAGGCAAGCTCTAGTTACGGAAACCGCAAGAGTTTGTCCTCAGTGAAACACAGGCAGTTGCTCTTTGTTGCTCACCACTGAAGGAGATGAGCAGACCGACCTGTGCCTACAGCTGCCCCATCCCAGTACCTTAACGCTGCTGATGCAGGGTCAAGTGCCCTCAGCTGTGCTTTCTGCAGAGGTGGCACTTTGGTCCAGGGGCAGGCTGTTTCTGCTGCCAGCTGACACTGCCTCTAGCTGCTTCTCAGTACTGCCAGTGCCCTGTTAGCTTAAAACATCAATAAATACCACATCAACTAACCCCACCACCTTTTCTGCAGCTGATGTGACCACCTTTCCACCACCTCTCTGCTCATGGAGCTGCAGGAGAAGTAGTAGATTACAACATGCAGATTGAAAAAACGACCAAACAAAACCAAACCTGCTATCACCACACAAAAAGCCCCAACAAAACAAAAAAAAACCCCAAACCATCAAGATTTCTTCACTTCCACACTGCTGTCTGCTTCCTTCCCTGCTGTGCTGCATTTGGGGCAAGCCTGTTCTACGACTAAGGAATCAGTCACAGGATTTGTATTGATTATACACCACAACTGTCTAATTACAAATTCCAATACTTTTTACAGGCTATTCCCAGTGTAAAATATCAAAGTCCACAACCCACAATATTTGTGGTCTGAGCAACAATTGGGATTCACAGTACCTGAGCACTGCCATTTATAATACTCCAGTCCTCTTTATGCATCCCTTATTTTATTTGCTGTATCTTTTATCACTGCAGATCACCAGCTTCACAGGATGGTATCAGCTCAGGAAAGCTGCAAACTGGAAAAATATTCAGAATTATAAAAAACGATAAAGAAGGTAAAAGAGCCAGTCAGGCCTGTTATTCAAGTCATGTAATTCCCTAGGAAATAATTCTCCTGGGACTTCATTACTACAGCCAAACAAGGCAGGTGGTGCCCTGCTTTCAGTTTTAAATCACAATCCACTTCGGAACTGGGCAAGGCTGGACATCCAACTGCAAATTTTTATTTTATTTTTTAAGTGCAGTCTGCATTAGAGTGATTTTAGACTGAAAAAGACAATCTTATCCTTAGGCCTCCTCTACTTCTGACTTATTGATTTAACTAAATTCTTTGGAGAAGCTTGACACATTTTCACAAAAGCATAAGACGTCAGGCTTATACCTGCGTCAGATTTCATTATGTTTATAAAACAAACCAAAAAACAAACCAGAATTGTAGCAATAACTTAGCCTTTTTACTATGGTTGTCTTTTTTTTACCTAAGTCACAAATAATTAACACTCATTTCAGTTCGAAGTTGATGGAAACATGTAATTTGCAATGAATGTTCTCAGAGATTTAAGTAACTATTTCTCCATTCTCTTATTAAAATCCTGGAGAGTCAGAGCCCATTAACTGACTGTTAAAAAATTTACCCAAAAATCTGACTATGCCCCAGATGTAAACAACTAAGGAAAGCACCTGTCTTACTAATCTCTCTAAAAATTATCTTTAATACACCACAATTTCCTATTTGATTTACTACTATATACAAGTTCCTCAACGAAAAGCAAAGGACAAAACAACACCCTTTGATGGACAACACCCTTGTTCCTTTGCGGGACTTCAGTGTCCCTGTATCCCAAAACAGCTGGGACGTGGATCTCTCCATTCTGTGGCTAACAAATCTCTACACCAGAATGGACATCTTCTCACTGAGATGTATCTAACCACTGAATCAATGTCTAATTTCTGCCGTGCAGCTTAAACCAATGTCCACCTGTATTTCCTCCTGATTCAGGGCCACCAGGTGCTGGCTGCTGCTTCTCATCCCAGAGGGCTCAAAATATTGCTATCTGCTGGCAGCACAGGAACACCTCAGGACATCCCTTTCTACATCACTCTGCAGTGGGGAAAGGGAGGGTATGGAAAGAAGTTACAACAGCTACTGTGAAGGTTTCATATGACCCTAAACTCTGGCAGTCCTTTCCTGGTCAGTCAGATCTGTAGTTGCAAGGCAACACATAACATATATCGATCAATAACTCTGAACAACAAACAGTACGTATTTCAGGAAAGGAGGGCTTAATTTTAAAATGTCTCACGATTTCTGAATGGCAATGGCACCTGAGCACCCAAGCTAGCTAGGAAGGATCTTTTCCTCTGCCTTGTGCAAATGCCAGGTCTGTGAACAAGATGTCTTAGCAGGTAGGAGTGGATCAACACATGCCCCAGGAGGGAAGCTAAACAGGGGTTACATCCATTGCTTAAAACCACATAATAACCAATTAAACATTAGTTCTTAATTCCCAGTCCAGTATTCTTCACAGGATTTATGGTATCAGGCTGATGATTTAAAACTGTTTTCAAAGCAGACCCTAGCTTGTGTGGAAGAATAAAAGATAGCAAATACTGTAATAAAAACCACGATGAGAATAGCTGGCATACAGCACCAGAGGGAAAAACAGTTATTCCACATCTTCCAATAAGTGCGACCTAGCTCATTAGATACAATCTCTGCTTTAATATTAAAGCCATACAGCAAACAAGTGAAGCAGAACCAAGAACTTATATTGACTTTACAATATCCGTGCTAATTATAGCGATATCTGAGGGCTGCACTGCCTTCAAATACCAAACCCCAATTCAATTCTAGTCCAAGTTTATGAGACAGTAATCCTGTTAGACTCTTCCTCTTCTAACAATGCAAAGTGTTGTCAAAAATGGCACGTGGCAGCTCAAAGCCAGGAAAAAACCTATCAGCAGAGCATGGCAATTAGACTGGGACGTATTTCTGCTAATGCTGCAGCCACACTGTCACCGCATGACAATTATCCAATAGTTTTTGTACCAATGAGCAACCCTTTCCATGTTTTTTTAAGTTGTTCAGCAGAATGACTGGATTTTCATATTCAAGCTAAACAAAATTGTGTCTGAATGGTGACTTTGTTCCACTGAACTCCAACAAGGCAAGGCTGGGCTTGGAGTAAAACCATCTCTCCAATGGTTATTTTTTTGCCTCTGTGCTTGTCTTTTTGCTCCATCAAAGCAATGCCAACACAGCCAAGGCATCGGCCCTACACCCAACGTTGATGTGGCATCATCGCTGCAAAGGCAATGGGTCACGGGCGATAGTTTGCCTTCCCCACTTCAGGGGTGCAGGTTTTCACAAGCAGTATCCTAAAAAATGATGTGCACTCCCCTTGCTGGGTATTTCTGGAGTACGGCATTTTTCCAGGCTGCGATATGAAACCCTGCTTAAATCTGGCAAATAAGGAGCATTTGGGAAAATTAATAGGGCCATAAGTTGTGTTTGGTTATTTGTGGAGTGCTGTGTTTCCCTGGCAACGAGGGTCTACGGGCTTTAATTACCACCGTGACATTAAGGGCCCTTGCTGTAGAGCAGCGCGTGCGAGACGCTGCCAGACAGGGTTGGGGGACAGCGGGAGCAATGCCTAATGCCTGCGCTGCCCTCTCTGCCCCACGGCTGCCTGCCAAGACTTAGGGGGTCTGGCCAACCATCACACCCGGGAATGAAAACATGTAAAGAATGGGGAAGGCGAGGGCAAGCACAAGGCCATCCAACCTTACGAGGGAAGATCGATGATGCCCGCTTTCCAAAACTAGCATCTCAAACCCAGGGATGCTCGACACCAGGGGATGACAAGAGGAATGAGAAGGACATGGTACCCAGAGATAAAACAAGTGGCCAGAAGGTTTTACTCAAACATGTAAAGATCATCCCGTAGCCATTTTCTATGGCACAAATGGAATGGCTTCTATTTTGGGACCAGGAGATTAAAATAGCTTTACTTCAGTCAAATCAGTGTCGAATGAGACAAGGAAGATGAGGACTGTGACCCTACAGAGGCTTCTGCAGCAAAATATCCATTCTTTATGGTAGCTACAGAGCTACAGCCAACAAATCATCTAACAGTAGGAGAAAAGGAGACAAGAGTGAAAATCTTTAACGAAGATACATCTAAGCATCTACAGATTAAACTCTGCATATTTCTACTGTACAAGAGGAGCACTTGAAAAGGAAGAAGTAAAACACAACAAGCCAAGCCAGAGAAGGGCTGGCCAGGTTCGGATGGCTGGGCCACTTTCCCAGCCCACAGGAAGCCTGAACACCCAAGAGAAGGAAGGACTTGAACTTACACCCTCTCCTCTGCAGGCTGCCACTAGTGCCAACCGTACTGGAAGTCTCGCTTACGAGTATTTGCCCTTCTCTACCAGCCTGTTTCACAAGAGGGGCAGCGGCTGCCTTTACAATTTGGAAGATCCATTTTCTGTGGCTATATTCAATTTTCTCCTAAGTAGAAAGAGAAGAACCTGTTTCCAAGGGTTAACTCTGCTTGGTGTCAGAAGCCAGCCTCGCAGAAACCACAGAATGCAGGACAAGTGCCTGGGGGCTTGAGATGCCAACTCCAACAACCAAGTAGGTTTGCAATTTTTAGGCCTGAGGGTATAAAAAATTCTGGACAAAACCTCCTTCAAGCTCCCAAACCCCTTCTGGGATTTTGTGGCAGTGAAAAAAATAAATAAAGAGAAGCAAAGTGAAATGAAAGTGAAAATACCCCACACTTACCTGCCACTAGAGCCAAAGACAAATCCCCCTCCTAGTGCAAAGAACACAATGAAAGCAGTATCTCATTACTGTTCTTGTAATGTGTGGGCTTTTATATCCAGTAGGAACAAAAATAGTACCCCAACAGTCAAAAATCCACCTCAAGGAGACAATTAGCAAGGCTTTCTTCTCACTGACAGAGCAGAGGAGAAAGACAAGAAAGAGTAAAACATTTGCTTCTCCACCATAGTTATTTTCCGCAGTGCAATCTGTCCACCAGCCCTTGCCATATGTGCCGCTCTTTGTTTGGAGAGATGAAGGCAGCAGAAAGCTGTCCATCAAGATGCTAAACCTCCTGGAAAGCCCTCCCCTGTGCACTCTGCCCTTAAACGGGGACTTTTGTGGATGAACGGAAAACACTTAACTAGATTAAATGTAGCTGGTTCCTCGGTATGCACAGAGATATTTTGATTTGAATAATTCAAATTTTAAGGAACTGAAGCGATTCAAAGAAAATAAAGAAGGAAGTGGTGAGCTATGTTCCCTTTTGCTGCTCTTCTGCATAACCAGATCCCATCCTTTTGGGCGTGCACACAGAAAATTCAAGAGACAACACTTGGATTAATCACAAAATGGCTTTGGTAACAGAGAGAAGCTGAGGGTGGAAAGAAGGATGAAAGAACTTTCTTGGTAGTTAAATTGCAGGACTAACTATTTTCAGGGAGAAACACCAGCACTGTCTCTTCCTTGGGCTGTATGCAACCTCGCATAACGTGCTACAGCTGGTTTGCCCCATCAACCACAACCCGAGTGATGGTGGAAAGCTATTTTGAAAGGTAAACTGTGCTGTTACTAAGCAGTTCTTTAATTCAGCCACATCACGAAAAAAAAATGAAGCTACCCCCTACTAAGCTAACAAAAAAGAATCATCTCTCTCAAAACAAGGATTTCTAAGATCTGTGTGAGACAGAGCCAAGAGGATGTGCTTTAGAGGCAGCTCAGATAAATGCTAAGCCACACACTGTCCTTGCTCCGCAGGAAAGCAGGCAGAGTTGTCTATGGGATAGAGTGCCCATCAGCTGTGAGGAACACATGATAATCCATGGCCAGAGGAAGAAACCTGAAAGTACAGGACAAAGAGTGCAGAGGATGGTCTAGACAGAAAGTCTGAGGCTTCAGCCTCCAGCCTCGACTTGCCAAACAGCACCTCATCAGCTCAGGAACATCACTTGAAGAGCTAAGGCAATTCCCTAAATCAGCTTTCCCTGCCTAGAGACTGCTTATTTTCTCCGCAGTGAAAGGAAAAGTTATCACCACATCAGTTTTTTTTTTTTTTAAAGAAGAAAATAAAAGCCTCCTTAAGTCCACGGTTAAAAGAGTGTTTAACTCAGATGCCACCTACATTGGCCAAATTAGCCAGGAGACGTGACTTGCTCATGAGCAGGTGCACACAGGGTGTCTGGTTCACCTGTGAAACCACCCCATTTGGTCTGTGGCACAGTGGGACCAGGGAGCGGGGAAAGCTGTGCTGGCTCTGGCTACCCCTTGGCAAGCAGGTGACTTGTCCTGAAGGTACTGTCATGCTCGAGCAGTCCCTGCCTCTGCCTGGGAATGGCATTAGGATGCCATCCTTCAGTTGTCACATGAATTAACTCCACAATAAACGCAAGTCCTTTGACTCTTACTGCTTTAGGGTGGTGACTGCGCCTCTCCCTATTAACTCTGCTGAAGATATTTCTCTTTGCTGCAGTACATAATTTCCACCTAATTTTCAGGGAAAATTTTCCTTCTGATCTGTGTAAAAAGTTTATTTGCAGAGCCAGCTGCCCGAGCCAGCTTTGAGCACACAGGAAAGGCAGAGCACGACCTGTTCTCATGCTCTTTTATCTTTATACATATTATTTTGTGAAACGCTTGTCAGAAAAGAAAAGCTTTACATTGAGATCTTCTGCTTTATGCTCTCTATATGTACACATTTCACATCTCAGATAGATGTACTCTGTACACAGATAATGAAAATACATGGCTTTACACATCATCACAATTTACATAACAGAAACGTGTTAAATCTAGAAGCTGTAGTCTTAAATATACAAATATCTTAAATAAAAAACATTTAAATATTTTGTATGTAAACACATCTTTACATATACAGTAGACTAGTACTTGATCTAGGCCCTCCAGACAGGGTTCAGAGGGAAGTGGATGTTGAGCTGACTATGTAAAGTCAGGTCTGGTTACAAAGATTTGACAGAGACAAAGAATACAGAAGCAAAGACAGCACTGCGTTTGTTTTCAGTCCAACTGTAGGAATCGTATATTCTCCACTTCAGTCCTTGTAATTCCATAGCCACCAAGGAAGAGTGGAGACAACATTTGCTGAATGAGAAAAAAACAACAGAAGATCCCAAACATTTTTCCTAAAACATTTCTCTATCCCCTAACCATGTTTGCCAGCTGTTTATTTCAATTAATTTCCCCATTAGCTTGGTTGGCTGCAAGTTATATATATACAGACATATTTATATATTAGAAACAGAATTTCATCACTTCTCAGCTAGGGAGGCTTTTACAGTGTGGTTATTTATCTACCTGATCTGCAAAGTTTGGCTGTTGCAGTGTGTCCCCTGAATCCTGTTAGTGCTCTCAGAAAGAAACTGCTTCAGTAGGATCACTGCTGGGAAACAGTCATTTGAGATTCAAGTGAGAACGTTAGCAAAGATGCCTAGTAACACACAGTAGTCCAACAGGTCCTGGTATGTATTCTCAAACGAGTGACAGGGGCTAAATAGTAAGTGGCAATCTTCTACCTCTCCCTTGCAGAATAACGCGGAGGGGTGAGTGCTGAACTGCTGTTACAGCATTTCTGGCTGCTTCCCTCAGTAGTTTCATTGTCTTTGCTGAAAAAAATTAAGACTCCTAAACAATGGCAGCCAAAGGAAAATCATTACCTTCTAAGTGAGTAGTACAAATCAAAATAAAATCAAAGAAAAAAAATGGCACTAAAGAAATGTAAGTGGTATCACCTACGTAAAACACCAAACTGGTAGCCATATGCAGAAACTATATGTAAAAGACATATTAATATAAACAGCAAAAAAAAATAGAATAAAGTTGTCACGTTGGTCAAACAGGACTTGCCCTTCATGAACCCATGCTGGCTGGGCTTGATCACCGTGGTTGTCCTGCACGTGCTGTGTTGAGTGCACTCAGGCTGAACCGTTCCATAGTCTTGCCCATTACCAAAGTCAGGCTGACAAGCCTGATCCTCCTTTGGGCCCTTCTTGTAGATGAGTGTCACACTGGCAAACCTCCAGTCATCCAGGACCTCCCCTGTTAACCAGGACTGCTGATAAATGATGGAGAGTAGCTTGGCAAGCTTCTCCTCCAGCTCCCCCAGTACTCTTGGGTGGATCCCATCCGGCTCCATAGACTTGTGTGTGTCTAGATTTTGTAGCTGGTTGCTAACTGCTTCCTCCTCAGTTATGGAGGGTTTATTCTACTCTCTGTCCCTGACTTCCAGCTCAGAGAGCTGAGTACCCTGAGGATAACTGGTGTGACTATTAAAGGCTGAGGGAAAGAAAACATTAAATACTTCAGCCTTTTCCTTGTCCTTAGTGGCAAGGTTTCCCCCCTGCATTCAACAAAGGGTGGAGATTCTCCTTGGCTCTCTTTTTGTTGCTAATGTATTTGTAAAAACCTTTTTATTACCTCTTACAATGGTGGCCAGATTGAGTTCTAGCTGGACTTTTGCCTTTCTGATGTTCTCTCTGCATGGCTTAACTACATACCTGTACTCTTCTTGAGTTGCCTGCCCGTTCTTCCAGAGGTGGTAAACCCTCCTTTTTTTTCCCCGAGTTCCAGCCAAAGCTCCCTGTTCAGCCAGGCTGGTCACCTTCCCCGCCAGTTTGTCTTACGACACACGGGGACAGCCTGCTCCTGTGCCTCTAAGACTTTGTTCTTGAAGAATGTCCCGCCTTCCTGGATCCCTTTGCCCTTCAGGACTGTCTCCCAAGGGACTCTCTCAACCAATGTCCTGAACAAGCCAAAGTCTGTCCTCTGGAAGTCCATGGTAGTGGTTTTGCTGATCCCCCTTCACCAAGAACTGAAAACTCTATCATTTCATAGTCGCTAAGCCCAAGGTGGTCGGAGGCCATCACCCACCAGTCCTTCTCTGTTGGTAAACAGCAGGTCTAGCAAGTAGCGAGATACTTCCCTTGGTAGGCTCACCTACTAGCTGTGTTAGGAAGTTATGTTCCACACACTCCAGGAACCTCCCAGACTGTTTCCTTTCTGCTGTGTTACATTTTCAGAAGATGTCTGGTAAATTGAGGTCCCTCACAGGAGCAAGGGCTGGTTATTGTGAGATTTCTGCCAGCTGCTTGTGGAATGCTTCATCTGCCTCTTCATCCTGGTTGGGTGGTCTACAAC
>JAVSBS010002535.1:33518-51863 GCA_033124195.1 Coracias cyanogaster | reverse complement strand
GCGGCGGGTGGTGGGGGGCCCCTGGGGGGGGGGGCGGGCAGGGAGTTCTGTAAATACCTGCGGGCTGCTTTGAGGACCCTGACGGGCCATATCCGGCCTGCGGGCCGTAGTTTGAGGACCCCTGGCTTAGCAGATCAGGACACCTTCCTGAGGCAGTAAGGAGCTTGGATTTCACCATGCAGCACTGGGTGTTTTACCTCACACAGAGAAGGAAATACCAGGGCAGCTTTATGCCAATTCCACAGATGTCCAGGAGCTGTGAAGTTAACACCCAATTTCAAAATGTCTTGACAGCCTGGGTGAAAGCACCAGCACAGGCCTGTGCCTCTGCAGCCACCTGCCAGCACAACTCTTCTAAGCTGGCCAGCTAACTCTTCTAAGCAGGAAAGCAGGAGCTGGCAATGATCAAGCGCTTTCTGTAACTGGAGACTGCCGCCTTATCAAACACACATGCTTAAAAATTCCACCCACACACTCAAACCTGTCTCTAAAGCAAACCTGGAAGGCTTTACGTCAGTGATCCTCAGGGTGAAAGGGTTTTGTTTAGAACTGAGTTGCACGCACACAGCCTCCAAGCAGTCACAGGAGACCCTCCTTCCCAGCAAGACGTCTCAGCAGTGCTGGAGGCTCACTGGCACCTGTGGGAACCCCTCGCCTTCACAGTGTCCCCCAAACCATGCCAGCAAGACCCAACGAAACGCAGGTGCTGAGGTCTCCCAGGAGCAGAGCTGGGAAGGATATGGGCAGCCCTGCTGCAGGAGAGCCCATAAGCAGCCACTCCTGGGATAGACAATGTAGCAAAGGCTGATGCCGAGAATCCAGCGGCACAAGTTCACTGAGAGGGGAACTGAAAAGCCAAACAAAAGGCGATGTTCTGGCTTCAAAGAAGTAAGTGGCAAAACCCATGCTGGATATCTCTAAAACCTTCTTTCTTTAAGCAAAGAAGAAACCTGCAGCTTATAAGCAAGCTAAATGGAGCTAAACTTTTCTACTACAAATAGTGGACTTTTTGTGTCCACAGTTACATACTGATAAACTACTAGGAAATGATTACCACTAACTTTGTAGAAGATGACATGAAATTACAAGGCAGCTATACATACACATAAATTTTAAAATTTGCATGGATTCTTCTAAAGTTGTCGAAGGTGCCTTTTCTCTAATAAGTAAAAATGATGCTTTCTTTAAAACTAATTTTAATTACTTGCTAGTAGTAGAACCTGATAAAAAAGAAGTGGTAGTAGGATGTCTCTCCAGGTGTGTTTATTCACTGGCAGTTTTAAGAAAAATCACATTTGCTGGGTGGACTTATTTCAGATGTTTGCAATAACGTGACTTAAGAAAAACATTTCAGATGGGAAATAGAACTTATTGGTACCTGCTTAATGAAGCAATGGAATTACTGTTTGCAATGTCAGAAAGCAATAACGGGCTTATTTCCCATTAGAATTTGCTCTTAATAACTAAATGGATAACCACAGACACCAAAAGCCATGAAATTCAAATTTCAACTTAAGTTCAACATATTTTCAATGTGAATATGCTGTATTTCACTTAATAACACACTTTAAAAATCCACAGGTAAATAAACAGTGTACAGCTTTCTTTAGCTGTTTTGAAAAACATCAGCGTGATTTGATTTCTGGCAGAGAGTACATGGCTTTTTTTGATCTATGCAAACACTGTGTATCCATCATTCTGTGCATTCTGGAGCACAATGCATTGGAGCAAAACATCTACCATACAAGAGCCCCTAAGCTGGCAACTGTCTTGGAGACAGACCTTCAGAGACACATACATGTTAAGCTCTCTTTGGTGGATGGGAGAATGGGTCATAATACTACAGGGTAATCCCTGTGGACCCTTCTTTCACAACAAAGGGGGACAGGCTCTGGCTCTAAGCTTGTAAGAGGAATGACAGATATAGACCCTTCCTTGAATTTAATCAGGATGGTGAAGCCATCTATAGGGGAAAAATACTTGATGTATTATGAGAAATTATATTTTACTAAATTTCACTGCATCTCAGTTTTAGCTTTTTATGATCCTACTTTTTCCTTTAGATCTGGCTGAAAAGGAATAAACAATCACAATTAATTGGCAGGGGGTAGAGACAGTCTTTCCATTTTAACACAAATATATGAAGAACACCTTTTTTAACTTTTGGCTTTTAAAGATACTTTCTTAAAAAACGACTAATTGAATGCAATCAAGAAAAGAGATGTTCTAAATCTAGCTGTCATTTGTTGCTATAAGTAGTAACGGAGCAATAAATGTAATACAAAGGAAAATGACAAACTCTTTGGCCCATGAGAAGATCTGCACTGAAGCAAAGCTTTCCAAGGAGCTACTAAAGAATCCAGCTGATAATCTTCACCACAATTAAGACTGCATTTCCATGGTTTAAATTGCTAAAGTCACCTTTGAATGGTCTAAAGTCTTTGGCAGGACTCAGAACACATACACTGTTAACCTCCAATTTCTCCATCGATGGCAAAGTCCATTTGCTGACGAACTGATCCAATATGTAGTTGTTACAGCTAAGTACAATGTATGCACAAAAAAGTATGTAAGAGGATATCTGAGGTAGAGATACAAAAGAAGACAACATGCAGTAATTATAACTGCACATGGTGATGACTTGACTTTTATTGCATTGTTCTTCCTTTCTATTTGTTCAATGCGTTTGTTCTTTATTGCCTCATATTTAAGGAATATGTAAAGTGACTCTCAGCCCTAGGGAGTTTGGCTCTGGGGAAATGACACACACAACCCTGAGAAAAGATAATGAGGAATAAGTCTCAAAAGATTCAAGATTCAAATGCAGTTTAATTGAAAATTTGAAGAAGATCAGAGGAAAGCATATTTTTTCTCAAATTATTTCAGCTTCTGCTATAAACAAAGATGAATGTTTCTCGAGTTTTATCCATTAATAATGTTGCTGTAAAGCTCAAGTATGCAAAGCAAAATTAAATAAACAGGACAGATTCATCATTACACTCCAGTTGTTTTGTACTGCTCTAGTGAAGCAGTAAATCCAAAAAACCCATGTTGTTAAAACAGCTTTATGGCTGTTCTGCATCACCAATGTGGCACAGAGCAACTCATCACAGGCATGTTAGCACAAACCAATCTGAAAAACCTCTTCTTATTCTTCACATCTCTTTCCTCTTTAAGCCATTGTTTAGGTAGCTTGAGGTAGGCATCTGAATAGACCTGCTGGAGGAGCAGCTCAGGCACTTTACACTGGATTAGCTGCAGCCTGGGATGCAGCCTCCCCTGCTGCAGCATTAAGCTCACTAGTTGCCCTCCTGCTTCTTTGCCCTGTCTTATACTTAAGGCCTATATACCATTACTTTCATGCTGTTACTTACCCCTGAAGCAGCTGCACAACATAAAGCTGATGCATACTGAAGATGATCGCTAACCCTGAATCCTGTCCTACAGCAGCGCCTGGTTGCAGTGCAGCACAGAGCGAGGGCAGGACTGGGACCAGTGAACGTAAGCTGTACAAACAGATGAACAAGTCTAATAACGTGTTACTGAGAGATATAACTAAAGGGGAGGAAAAAAAACCCCAAACACTAAACCTCTGGAAAACAAATGGGTTCTATGATGCATACCTGCAATTTGGAAGATACTGCTCAGCAAAGCACTTATGCTGCCACTGCTGAAGTTGAGCTCTCTGAAGCACTTTAGCACGCTCCAGTTTCAAATGAATCGCCTCTTATACACACCTCATGACAGTTCCCAGGTGGTGAGAAAGGGGCACCCACTTTGGCACTATGCACCCAGGGGTGAGGAAAGCAAGACATGCAGCAAAGGTGGTGGGAGCGTAGCCAAGGTGCTAAATGCACTTTAGGCCTCCTTCATGTACAAGAAACTAATCCATAGCTGCTCAGTTGCATGCAAGAGGTTTCCCACGTCATAATTGTGTCTATCTGGCTGCCAGCCCATTTCAGAGCTGGGAAGTGAACTTTCTTACTCATTTACTTCCTTTAGAACAAGGAAGCAACTTATGAGCTGTTACCCAGGTCAGGAGGTAAAAAGGCGGCCTCTCCAGCTGCAGCTCTGCACTTTCACCAGCTCACACCCCAAGTGTAAAACACTTGCAGCCTCACTGCAGCCCTCTGCTTTGGCACTGCTGTTCATGGCCATGTCCACAGTGGAACTGCAAAGCCCACATTTCCTTAGACTAAGATAATTCTTTTTCCAGTGTTTTTCCAAACCAATTTAATCCCTGTTTTCAAATGAATTTAAAAAAATCATCTTTCCCTAACATGTAGGGAAAAGAAGGAAATACTTTGTGTATCCTTTATCCTTTCTATTTCCAAAAGACCAGCAGGAGAGTTCCATTATTAGCAAAGTCTGGGGGAGACCAGAAGGCAGGGAAATATATATTGTTAATCAAACTTCACTTATAATTGCACCAGGAATAACCCACAGGAAGGTTTAGATGCAAACATGGTGATCTAGAACCCCACATAAGGAAAGAGTTCAAACTCACTGGCATAAGGAAAAGGAAGACATTCACAAAGGTTATAGTCACTGCTCTCTCAGTGGATAACTTGCAAAAAACACCTTGGATGTATTTACCAACCAACACTTAACTCCAGAGAGGACATCCACAGACACTTACAGACTAATATTAGACTAACACTCTCCAATGTTTTACACCTAAAGGATAAACTCTGTGTGGGAGAGTGAAGAATAAATACAGGTACAGAAATGTAAGTATAAAGGAGGCTGATTCTGATAGATTTTGAACAGCTCAGCTCTCACTTGTGTCACCACAGGTTGCATTGCATGTGCTTGATACTCCTAGAGATTTGTCTGATGACTCCCAATCCTTAGCTTTTAGACATTCAAGTACAATTTTCATTAGATTAAAAAATTTATTCTCTATTCAGTTACTGGCAGCATTTTCAGATCAACTGTTAGATGAATCTACAGCATTTAAAAATCTGAAAAGCATTTACACGGTTTTCAGAAAAATTATGCACACACATTGAATCATTCCCTCCTGCCCTCTTTCACTGGCTGTGATCACACTTCTTTGAAATGAGATAAAATTACAAGTGTGCATTCATGATTAACTTTAATTAGCAAACACCTACAAATCAATTATTAAATTATCACCTAATTAGCAGGAATAGTAAGTTGTGAGCAGTAATCAGCAGGAGAAACTTCAGACAGGGATGAGAAAACAAACAGTGCCAAGCAAGCATACCCTCAGAGCCAAGTCAGCACCATTGAAGAGGAATTGAGATGGGGTCTAGGAAGGTCTGACCTGTCAAGAGGATCAGGTCAGGTCATGAGGCTATTCAATAATTTCTGTAAAACTGCAGGCATCAGTACAAGTACAAGAACAAATAGAGCTGCGGTACCTAGATGTTGTGTTACTGCACTGTGCTCCTTCACAGCACTCAAGCTCAGGATTTTAAGTGATTTCATTTTTTATGTATTTTAATAAAATTATATCATCTTGAAGACTCTTCTAGTCATATTATTGCAGGCTACAGAGACAGGAGCATGTTTGTCCTCCTAGCCTATTTTGTTTTTCATCTCCCTTCCAAATCTTGGCTCGGATGATAGAAAGACCAAGAGGATTCAGTGGGTAGGGCAGCCAGGCTCTTGACATGACAGCAGTTTCTTTTGTTGAAATGGATGGGATCCTTGCAAGAATTCCTAGGACCATAATTTTGGCTGGTAATACTATAATTTATAGGCAATATGATAAAGAGGTTCTGAGCTGTGTTTCATTGTGACCATATTTTTTTCATATTAGAGAATGCACATCATAAATCATTCCAGTCAGAAAGGAAAAAAATTGATTAGAATTTAAATTTCCTGACTAGTTTATTGCATGAGCATATGCATCACATGCTACCCAGGTGGGTGGGTCTTGGTTTTAGAACAGAGCTGTTGGACTCAGGTGCCATTCAGGTGATTTGATCCTGATGGAAGCTACGTTGCTCAATTTCTGGAGAAAAAAAAAGCGCAGAACACTCCCTTGGTGGATAGGGCAGCAAAGGAATTGCACTTATGTTTTCTTTTAAAAATAGTTTACTTTAGTAATGCAATTTCATCTGCAAATATCTAACAAGCAGGAAATAAAACCCCACAAATCACTGAACAGGTGTCCTTTCTTTTTCCCTTCCTCAAATGAAGTACCTTGCAGAAGAATCTTTATTAATCTTCTATCCAATACCATTATTTAAAACATTGTCTTTCTTTACAACAAATGGAAAAGCACTACTAAAGTAAGTGGGAGTTCTAAAAATTACAAAGTGCAATACTCTTTATATGAAAAATCATTTATTCTTTTAATATGTAGTGCATAGAACAATTCCCTTAAGTTTAGTGTTTCTGACTCAATATGAATTTGTCTCTCTCCTCAATTTTACTCATTTAACAAAATCATATCAGCACAAATGGTATTAGGCAATGTACCTTATAATGCTCGTAATGTAAAAGCCTGCCTTAGTCTGCTTTCACCAGAGGCCTATGCTTTAACAAATGTAAATGAAAGGAAAACTTGGGAGTCTGAAAATCTTTATAAAAGAGCTTAATATGGTATGTCTTCTTAATAGGGAAAAGTGAAAATAGATTTTTAAAAAGTGAGTACCTATGAATGCTTTGCCTAAAATAGAAATTTTAGAACAGACACAAAGCCTGTCAACTGTTGTTATCAAGACCATCAGGCACTGAAGGCAACCACTGAGATGGCTGGGGTAGTGAGATGGCAATTTCAGTACCACTTAATACTTTATCCTTGCTGAACTCTGCAGCAAACTTGTCTCTCAGGTAGAAGAAAACATTCTATTCTCTATTTTATTATTTCAGAAGGCTACTCAGAAAAAGACAAAGAACTAAAGGCTCTAATGACCTCAGAATGAGATAGGAGGATTACTGTGAATACTCCAAAGTATTCAGAAGATGCTCCGCATTTCCCAGGCTACAGAGCTGACAAACACTAGAAGCTGTAAAATGAAGTGTTCTCAGTCATGTAGAAACTAGTGCCTTTTTCCTGAGAGAGGACCATCACAAGAACAGCAATCATTTATAAAAACTGTGCGCTAAATTTTGAAACCTATTCTTGACTTAAATCTTCGGCAAGGCATGTGATAAGAAGATCTCTAATGCAAAAGCCAGTTGATTAATGGACTACCGTAGCCTCTAATCAGAAAGGGTTGCTGTGGTGAGCTTCCTGGATGATGCAATGCCTATTTAAGAGCATACATTTGTGTTGGAGCAGTTTTCTACAATCTTGTTTTGCTTATGAAATGATGCTTCCTACAGAGGACATTATTTTGTCACAGGATGAGAATGATTCATAATCACATTGTTGCCTTGATCAGGATTTATTATTTTTCTTGCTGTACCTTACACCAAACTGACAAGTCAGTCAACCAGAATACCTGTCATACTAGACAACTCCTGTTGTACTGATAATACCAACTGTTTATTAAAAATGCTCACCACCAACAAAAAATAAAACGTGGTGAAAATATTTGTTGCTAGACATGCAGCTGAAATCCCTTTCAGGCTTATCTGCTTGAATTGAGGATTATGTACTCCTCATGCAACACTAAATGTGATAAAGAAAAACATATTGCCTTGCTTCAGCCCTCACATTAAGAGAAAATGCTGGTCTTTGAGCTGAAATAAAAGCACCAAGAACATACTGAGCACTACTGCTAAGTATTTCATAGAGACAAAATCCCTTAATACAGCGGAGTTCACAGCTTTGCCCCACTAAAATATTACATTCACAGTAGTGTAACAGATTTCAGGAAGAACCTGCCACAAATTTCCTTCTGGATCAAAGAAGAACAGGGCAATGACAATAGCTGTTTTCTACAGAAAAACACTGCGATGCTCTGACAGGCGCATGTGGCTGCTTCTTTCAAAGCTTTGACAAACCCAGACTGAAAAAAAACCCAGAATGAACACACAGCTCATGCCCTAATTCCACATTACAGTTATTACATTTTTAATACACAGAAAGCAAGTGCTTCCCTCTTACGTTTAACAGGCATGTGCTGAATGAACGCTCCAAGACAATTTCCAGTATGCTTGTGATAGAGGAATCACTGGCTTACATAGGTCAGCTGCCATGGCACAGTACTAAAATTGTCAGATGAAGTGGTCAGAATTACCCAGTGGCTTGATAAAAATCATCTTACTAAGATCTAATCTAGACTGTATATAAAAACCTATGTGTTAGAGCAACAGCAAATATTACAGGGCCAAAACGACAACTGAGGAACAAGCCATGAACCTCGAGTGCTACACCGATTATCTTTGCTAGTTTAGAAAATGTAATGTTAGTGTTTCTGAGCCATATAAATGAATTTAAAATATCCAGAGTTGCCATTTGAACAATTCTACAAAAATAAACTGTTTATGTATATGTAATTCAAAGTATTACAAAAGGATTGGCATAACTTCCCTAACTTTCTCTCATGAGAGAAATCTCCCAAATGGACTTTAAGTTCTCAATATGAAAAGAAAATCTATTTACTTTGTTTCCTATTTACCTGCCTACTAAAATAATGAAAATACTGTCTATGAAAAAAGGACTCTAAGAAATACTTCCATCAGTTTAGCCTATGGATCACCAAAACACACAGCAATCTCTAAGGAATAAACACTGAGATTTCTCAGAAGAGTGATATAATGAAATCCCACAGGAAATTCCATCCATGCCCACTAGTGCCTCCTGGATTGTCGGCAAAACCTCTGGATCAAGGGCAGATGGATCCAGCAAAACCTCAAGTTGTATTTTGCCAGAAGTATGTGTATTATCAACAAAAGCAGCTGGTCCTGTTTTCTGCACCTTCCTACAAAGTCGTAAGACTTCTGCTCCTGGATGTAGTCATGCCTGCTTTGACCTTTTGGACAGTTTCCCTTTTTGATCTGCAGCATTTTGCATCAGCTATTTCATTTGGAAAAGGTTTGCATTTTAGCACCCATTAATACTGCACCAGAAAAGAATCACAGCTAATATTACTTTCATACCCTGTAGCAGCAACCAGCAACAGTGAGACAATAGTTATTTTTCAGATTATATTAACTGCCTTATCCTAAGTTAGGAAAAAGTAGCCACACACACAAAATGTTTTAAAAAAAATAGTTATCATGACCAGTATTTCACAAAATCAAAACAAAGCTTTTTGATATGCAACCATAGGATTTGAGTGCCAACATGAACAAAAATTAAGTAAAAGTTGCATTATCTCACGAGAACTAAAGTTTAGTAGATAAATAACATACAGTGTGATACAGCTAAATTATTTGCCATCTTTGCATAAGTTGAGAGGAATTGCATCCTTGTGGTAAGTGCTAAGGTGCAGCAGTAAAAAGATTATCCTGGCATTGATGTAAATGCACAAGTGATTCTATGGTTGCTCGCTATTACCACTTGTAGCACTGCTAAATTAGTGGTTAGGGATAAATAGACACATTTACCTTTATTTAAGAAGTAATCTCTCTGCTGGTTATAAGGAACAAATTCAGAATGCAGTAAATACCATGGTAAAGTGTTTCCTTTAGTAGGCCCTTTCCAGAAGACCTGAGAGGTCATGAAAGATTGCCCTTCTTTCTGTCAGCCTGAATGCAACTACAAATCCATCCAGCATAAGCAACTACCTCAATTCTCAATCACATGCATCAAATGTGGGTACTATTGCTTTTTCTATGGACTGAAGACTAAACTGATGCCCATTTCTGAAACTTTGCTAGCCAGTTACAAAAAAATGGTAGGGCTGGTGCTAATGAATCATACTTGCCTATGCACACACAATTCTTGTGATAAGAAAGCAACAGCACACAACAGTGAGTTTTCTTGGTAAAAAGATTCTCTGCATCACTTCCTTGGCAGAGAGTCAAAATGAAGAAAGAATATCCTCCCATGGTCTCTGCTGAGAAATCTGGCCAATATTCAGCCTCTGCTGTGGAATCTTTACTATTTTGTATTAGTAATCTTATAATACGCAATGGTTCTGCAGATACTTATCAACCAATACAAAAATGGAGATGAAATTCTGTTCTGGCATTAAGTCTTCTTTTAAATAGAAAATGAAAACAATTTAAGTTTTCCCACAGATTTTGTACATACGAGTCAGGCTCCAGATCAAACCCAAGTGACTGAATAATTACACACATTCCCAGAAACATAAGAATACTTTGAATCGAGTGACACAGTCACGTGCAATGTAGGTACTGTCGCTTTTACTCTATATTCATGTGCAAATCGACGTTTGCCTCTGCAGCCTGTGCATCGATAACACTAATGGTCCTCAGTGAAAGCCCAGATCTGCACTCAGTCCAGAGCATCATTCGTTCATTCAACCCCAGCACTCAGCATTTATCAGGAATACAGGATGCTTCATTCTTTCCAGAACATAAAAAAGAAATGGTGACACACCGGTTTATTGCTATGCTCTGTGACATGTCCTGTGTGAGGGAAATCTACTTCTACCTTTACAGGTAAGGCAGGGGACAAATGATGTCACATTGCTTTGAACCTTGGAAATAGGGAAGCAGAAATAGGACTTTTCTTTGCCAGCAGATCACTTGCTCTGTCAGGCCTCTGTCACCTCCTGTGGTCTTGCAAATGGTAGGTCCAATGCAAGAGCTGGAACCACAGCACAGAGTCAGCCCAGCAGCAGGGACAGGGGCCTTGCCTGTGTTCCCGTGCTGACACTGCTCTGTCAAGGAAAGCTGCTGGGGCAGAGCAGCTCTGAGGTGGGGATGTCCTCAGCGCATTTACAACCTGCCTATGGCAATTAAGAAGGAGCTTTTCATTTTCTACAGACAATACAATTTTTGATGAAATGCATAGAGACTAGTCTCAAGCTAACCTGAGAGGTGGGAGGCATGTTATTTCTCAAGAAGAAGATAATACCAATAAATAGTGTGCAGATAAAATCCTTGCAACTGGGAGCAAACCTAGGCCACTGAGAAAAACAATATATTTCTGAACAAGCCATGAGTGTCATTGACTGATAACATCAAGTGCCAAGGTGTGAGCCAAAGTCCTTCTGCCACAGGTGGGTGTCAGGGAGACAGCTTTCACTTCTGCAATACTCCTTAGGGATTCAACATGAGAAGGTATCATCAACCTTAAAACTCTGTAGAAACGAGGGACCTTTTTGGGGTAAGTCAAATAAGTGAAATATTGACCATTCCATAAAGAAAACTTCCATCCTATTTACTGAGATTTCAAGTTAGGTATAGACAAACTTACTGAAACAATTCAACCTCAATTATCATAGAGCCTTAACTGTAAGGATTTCAGTCTACATCTTTTAGCCCTGTCTCTCCCTTCTCTCAGTTGTTACACTGTTGTCATTCCCATTCCTTTGTCTGTATGAACAATGCTGTGTAAGGTTAATCAGGTTATTTGAAAAAACCCTCATTTTTACTGAGAACTGACAAACCACAAAATCCCTTGAAATGTATAAAAAAGTAGGAAATACAGATATTTGAAAATGAAAAGCTTTTAAAAAGAAAAAGAAATATCCAAGTAAAAATAAAAACTTTAAATTACTAACCTGAAGACCTGAGAGGATAAAATCCTTTAAACCCATTAATATTTTGGCATCAGTTTGTGATTATTAAAACTATGCTTGAGTGAAGGTTTTCTTCATAATATCAAGTTATATAGACACTACACAGAATTCAATAACTGTTTGATTACGTGCTATTTAGTTCAAAATTATGACCTAAAGAGGGGGAAAAAAACCCAACCCACAACCTCCCTGAAAAAATACACAAAACTGCTCCCCAGAAAACCAACCCCCAGAACATGTAAAGAGAGGGAGTAGCATACTGCCCTTTCTTTGGCTTTCTCTGACACCTTGCCCTGGGGTCAGGACTTCAGGGGAGTCACCAAACGGGCTGCAGAATAAAACAGAGATGATACAAATTCCAAATCTTCACATTTACATGAAAATATTCAAGTTATTCAGATGGGAAGGGAGCCCCACACTCTTTGAAGGCCACAGTACTCTAGCTCTCTGCAGGCACCGCTGAGCTTTGGTGCTTCAGGCAAAGGAGGGCTCTGCTGGCAGCACTGCTGGGGAACCCCAGCCGCAGTGCTTCATCCCCATTGTTGGGACACTCTCTGGGAGCAGGAAGCACAAGTTCCCTTCAGGCAAATGATTTTCCTCAAACCTTGGTGAATGCTTTAACTGATAAGCAAAGTATACTTTTCTTCCTCCAACTACAGAGTGTGCCAAAGGCTGCTGACTGACTACAACAGAAAATTCACAAGTGCAAGATGATGGTTCACTTTACTCTGCATGAAAGGTGTGCCACAGGACCCACTTCCCTCCTCAGTGTTTCCTGGTGGCTCTTTTAAGCTGGTTCCCATGCAGGGTGATAGCTTTTTCCACGCCATTTCTTATATACTATCGAAGGTGCTAGGTTCACAGTTTAAGCTCTTGTAAGAAAGTATAGCACCCAAAACTGCAGTTTTGCAATAGTCAGTGTTCTGCAGCTGGTTAAGTCTTGATATGTCTAGGGCTCATACCCTTGCCAAAAGATTATGAATAGACCCTGAATTAGAAGTCAAAAGTATATAATTTTAGTATAATATAATTTTAACTACTTTGAGGCAGGAAATAATTTACATACATAGATTGGATATATTGTATTTAGTGCAACAGTAAAAACTGTGAAATTATTTGTATCTTAAAGCCTTTATAACCACTCAATGATTATAAAACAGTTGGTCTGACAATAACTGGGTCCTGATAATTACACAGTTCTCTCCCCAGTAATAGATCAAAACATAAGAATTACCTGTGAATAATCCATAAATAAGTTACCTTGAAAAAAAACATGTAACTGAAAATAAATACATGGATCCAAAGCAGTTCAGTTGTAACTGAAAGAACACCAATAAATAGATTTGAGGAAGACAGAACTCTTCCATATGCTTTTTTTGAAGATTAATTGAAGCATCTGGAATACATTAAATACAATTTGATAAATCCCGAGATTAGGGAATTTTAAACTTTTCTTATTATAGACAATATATGATTTCATGAGTTAAGTTCTGTGTTTCTCTTTGTCCATATAAAGCAATACCTGTTCAGTTTCAGCGAAATAAGCTGCTTTTATTACAGCCATAAGTATTACTTGAGAAATCTACCACAGATTAGTATCTTTATTGCACATACTCACTTGAATTGTGTACTGAATTTTCTAGGCAAAAAGAGAAATGAATTTGCCATACCAGGTAAGATGTATTAATATAAAAAATAGGAAATTTGTGATTGTTGATTATAACGTTATTTTTTTGCCTGCTGTGTTATCTTTTATCCCAAAAAAAAAGAAGAAAAAAAAATAGGTGATAATAATATAAAATCAATGACCATAAACAAAAGTAAGGGTGGTAGGAGGTCATACCAATTGCAAGTCCTGCACAGATTTAGAATAGAGTGGTTGTTTATTAGAAGCAAGAAATACCTAATGTAAATGGCTCATGGAACATCCTGTAAAGTATTTTAACATGCCTGTAACATGCAGAATCCAGGAAAATACTTTACTTTGCATCTTGAAACACTTTCTGATGGCGCGTTCTGCAGGTACATCATGCAGTTTCGTAAATTCTACTTTCCTTTTTATATTTCTATGTTTTTAATCCAGAGCAGGTTATTCTGAATAGTAACTGAAGGGCTTAAACATGCCAGATCCTTGCGTGAGTGTAGATACATCAACACCACAACGTATCAGCCTCATAATGCAGGAGCACAATTTGAACATCGTGTGCCTGCCCGGTCCCCTGCTGACACCTGCTACTGACACCTGAATCCCCTCAGTACCATTTCTCATCCCAGAGGTGTTTTCTGCCTCTTGACTCCTACCTCTCTCCAGTTACAAATAAAATAACGCAATAACTTTGATGTGTTTATATAACGCCAGGACATAGTTAAGTCCTAACAAACAAAATCAGACAAATCACCAAAATGAAAAACTTGCCCCAAAGGCAATGTTTAGGCCAAGTTTATCCTTCATCAAAGTCCAGCAAAACAGTGGTTTAGTTTGTGTTTTCTTAAGTTTAAAAATCTTGTAATGTTATATAAATACATCTGGGTTATTGAATTTTTAATTTGCTATTTGAGAAGGGAGAGCAAGAAAGATCATCAGAAAGAAGATTGTTTGACGTATCAATTTTGTTTTAAGACCACAGTTTTCCCTTATTAGCACCCAGGGAGAAATATACAAGTGTTTTATTCCCATTTAATGAGAGTTAAAGGGGTAAATATGTTCCTCAGAAACTGAATTTGTAAAGTGAGAGGTTACTTTGTATCAACAGAGGCAGAAGATGAAAAGGCTGTCTTGATGCCACACACACAAAGCATGGATCTAGAAGAGTTGTGTCTTTGATAATACTTAAAAAATACCCCAAAACCTCAAAAAATAAACACAAAAGGCCAAATAAATCAAATACAGATGCTCTTCTAATTTGAAAAGGGCCATGCAGGAACTCCTCCTTACATTCAAGCTGAGTTCAGCATATTTATTATTAAATTTTGCTTAACCATATCATGGCATAGGATTATGAGGGGAACCCACAGATAATTTATTTGCCCGTATAACTGTATGTAAAAGCATTGCATATACCATGAAGGAACAGCCCCTTCCAATTGGTACTAAGCAGGAGTAGTGAAGATGCAAGGCTGCAACTTATGCACACCAACCATGTAAAAACTGCACCCCTGATCAGACAGATGGAAAAGTAACCAGTATACATGTACAGAGCAAAAAAAATCAGAAATCTAAATGTCTCCAGAGGTGCATAAGATCACAGAGCAACTTCCTGCTGCAGCATAATTCTGAATTGTGTTAGCAAGCACAGTTTCTGTCATTGCTGCTTAGTTGATTAGTTGGCAAAATCAAGCCTCTGAAACTTGAAAACTCCAAAAGAACCATCTTCTACTTAGCCTGGGCTTCCTGCTGGAACAACTCAGATATGCTCTCTAGACAGAGACGCCAATTTGGTTCACCTTTTGCAGTTTGAGGTTGTAGACTCTAATTAAAAATGTATTCTGCCTGTACTCAGAATGCAGATGAATTATATAAAGATAAACATCAGGCCTTGCTATGTACTCCCTGAACTTGGCTTTCCAGAGCCGAAGAAAGTCTAAGACATGCCTGCAAATACTTCCATGGATTGAGGCACTGTCAAGTAAATGGCATAATTTAAAATCCAATATGGCCAACATCAGTACAGTTTGCAGAGCACGCTGCTTTAAATTAAAAGGATTCCAGGGTATTACCACACTAAAGACTCTTAAGGGATGTTTATTCATCCTGCATCTACCTTTAAGCATAGTTATGAAGTTTGAGATTAACCAAGATATGTAAAAGTATTTTATTATCATTTTCAGTTCTGATGTCTAAGCTGAACTCCATTTGGCCAAAAATCCATTAGTGAAATGGTAAGTGCACATGTCCCACAAAATCAATGCAAAGACTGATGCTGACAGTCCATTTCACATTCCCTGTTCAACTAAAACTCTAGAAGCTTTAACAGCTACATAGGCAAAAGGACTTTAGTTTGATGATACTGAAGGGTAATGATGGCTGCCACAACACAAAGCGCAAGGTCAGTCAACACGCTGACTGCACACAGTGTCTGAGAAGTTTGGTAGTTATGTAGGCTAACTTGAACTGAACTCTCTACTTATACCAGATCCAGCAATTCTAAGCCAGCTGTGACATGCTTGTATGAGGCACATTGTCTTGAGTGATTACACTGTAGATAGAGCCATCAGTTTATTACAGTCTGGTAGATAAAAACTCCACAGCCTATTTTGCAACAGACCAATATACATTTTACAGGACTTCTCATGAGACCACCATGTCCTTTTCATCTTGCTAACTGAAAGGTAAGAAGGCAAAAAATAGTAATCAAAAAATTTTAAATTGTAAATTGATCTTTGAGACAAACTATACATACGTTTTTTCAATCTCTAATTCTCCTTACCATAAATAGTAACAGTATAAACCAAGAAGCTTGGCAAAATGGAACCAATTAATCTCTAAACAAAGATGAGATCTAAGGATGTCCTCACCCATGAAGAAACAATGCTGACTGTAATTATAAAAAACAATGGTTACTATTCACTCAGAGGATGGCACCTCTGGAGACTCCACTGCCATTCTCAGCGTTGCCACTAAGGCTCTCACGATTCCTCTCCTGAAGCATTCCTCTGAGGAGCTTCACACAAGGAACAGTGCAGGGAATTATTGATTCAATTAATGGTACTTGGAAACAAGGCTAAAAACAAGACTAAGTACCAGAGGTACCAATAATCCCTTGGAAATGCAAGGTGGCTTTAGGAACTTCGTGGTTCTGCAGTCATCTGCAGTACCAGCAGATGCTGCCCCTTATTGTCCTACTTCTGGACCTTTCGATGTTGCAGGAGTTTTTGTCCCTCTTAAGATGTGTTTACAGGTGGCAGAATGGGGAAATTACTCTCTTTATTGTGAACCCATGAAAGATAGGTCAAAAAATTATTCAGAGACACAGCTGCAGTTAAATGACAATAGCAGCCTTTT
Organism: Coracias cyanogaster; assembly: GCA_033124195.1. NCBI lineage: Eukaryota > Metazoa > Chordata > Aves > Coraciiformes > Coraciidae > Coracias > Coracias cyanogaster. The sequence goes on along the minus strand of JAVSBS010002535.1, from coordinate 35,282 downwards.
ACCAGTTTTGCCCATTTCTTTACAGATAGAAATTCATAGTTTACTCTTATGAAATTTTATAGAAGATTATTCTCATTTTTACTTAGTTTGTTGTGGATTTTAAGCAAAAAAAAACCCCAAACCCACAAAATTTATAACCATTTTTTGTCTAAATAATTCTTCATAATTCAACAGCAATACAGCTTTACTACAGGAAACTGAAGAGTCATCTGCCCGAATCATAGAATTATTATGGTTGGAAAGGACCACCAGGATCATCAAGTCCAACCTTAATCCCAGCATCTCCCTAGCCGCTAGACCATAGCCTCAAGTGCTACATCCACTTATTTTTTAAACATCTCCAGGGATAGTGACTCCACCAACTCCCTGGGCAGGCTGTTCCAGTGCCTAACCACTTTTTCAGTAAAGAATTTCCTCCTAATGTCTAACCTAAACCTCCCCTGATGCAACTTGAGGCTATTTCCTCTTGTCCGATCATTAATAATTTGGGAGAAGAGACCAACACCAGCTAGAAACTCCTTTCAGGTAGTTGTAGAGAGCAATAAGGTCTGTTTGGCAGGCACACAAAATAGGCTGTGCTGTATTAGACTACTAGGTATCAAGTTGAATATTTTTTAATTTGATGAAAAATTCTAGGTATGTGTAAACTGTAGTTATGTCAGTTTGCAGTGAAGTGTCATTGAGTTCTCCTGTGGTTTTGTAGCGTCTACATCTTAAGGTATCTTATGAGTTTCATGTGTAAGTGTTGTGCCGGTTCAGCCATCATCATTTTATGCTGCCATTAGTTGCTTGATCACACAGGCCAACGCTGAACTCAGCAACATCCTCAGAAGTCTTCTTTAAAACAATCCTGCCATAGGTTCCTGTGGGCCCAGCTCCTCTGCTGCCCATTGTGGTGCCAGCATCACCTGCTGGACACAATGTACAGAGATGGCTCCCTCAGTGGCCCTTCAAATGGAAGGACACCACCCACAGAGCTCAGCAAGACTCAACCAGCCCCAACAGAAGCGACACTCAACAGGAAGCTCCTTCAACTGATCAGCTCCTGATTGATATAATCCGGGCATCCCCCACCACCCCATCCACAGCCACCTGGGTGAGGGCAAACCCACAGAGACAAAGGTGGGCCAGGTTCTGCCTCTGGAACATGAAGCCAGTGAGGGAAACAAAACATTCTGCTAGGTTGTGACTGATTCACAGCTCAATTCCAACTCAGGGCCCACAACTCAGGCCCCAGCACTTCAGTAAGATACATTTACTCCAAAAATCTCACAATGGACATAACCTAAGCAATTATGCTTTGATCTGAAATCCCACCTAGAAGCCTTGGAAACCAACCTTTTCTTGGAATTTGGCATGTATAATAAATCTACTCCTGCGACCTAGAGATGACTATGCTGTCTCACATTAAGTTATTTCTGGCTAAATAGGGAGCTTCTGGTGGAAATTAGGAGAAAGAGGAGAGTCTACCACCTTTGGAAGAAGGGGAAGGCTACTCAAGAAGAATATAGGGCTGAGAGAACTGGGCTTGTTTAGTCTAGAGAAGAGGAGACTGAGAGGAGACCTCATTGCCCTCTACAACTACCTAAAAGGACGTTGTAGCGAGGCTGGTGTTGGTCTCTTCTCTCAAATTAGTGATGATAGGACGAGGGGAAATGGCCCCAAGTTGCGTCAGGGGAGGTTTAGGTTGGATATTAGGAAGAAATTCTTCACTGAGAGGGTAGTTAGGCACTGGAACAGGCTGCCCAGGGAGGTGGTGGAGTC
>JAVSBS010002535.1:18698-33418 GCA_033124195.1 Coracias cyanogaster | reverse complement strand
GTGGTTAGACAGATGCTAGGAGAAAGGTTGGACTTGATGACCCTGGAGGTCCTTTCCAACCATAATGATTCTGTGATTCTATCCATTCTTTCCCATTAATGACTACTACTGCAAATTTGCAAATGCCATTCATTAGTAAATTATAACAAAAGCAGTGCAATTCAGCAATAAGGATAAACAACATTAAATAGTGACTAGCAGCAAAACAAAGAAATAATCCAAGAAATCAAAAGGATATGAAAGATAAGTGCATTTTTTTTCTGGTAACATAGATCACTGCCATTTTAAATCATGGGCTTATTTAGACTTCTATGTTTACCCTAAGTATCCCAGTTGCTCCACTGCATGGAGACCTGGTTCCCACTATAGCTTTCCTCACTTCACGTACTTCAGTATAGACTGTCAAAAATATTAAAGTAGGTCATCTGGGAATAAAAGTAAGTGTGATAGGCTAATTTAATCACTGGTGTAACTAGCCTTAGCTCCTGTTAAATAGAGATACATTCTTTTGGGAAACTGTCCTCTTGTTCCTGGAATATCTCTGCAAGTGTAGAAAGATAGATTCTGACAACATATTTCAAATAGCTCTATTTATGTTAAAAAAAAAACAAAACAACTTGAAGCAAAAGAGTCAGAGGAAATCTTCTTCATAGCCCCAGGGATTACTTTAAAAAAAATCTATCTCTATCAAAGTTAAAAAAATAAAGCAAAATTCCCTCTTGTTCATAATTTTTTTTTTAAACTCTTTTGCTATTTTTACTGACTGTATATAAGATTTTAAAAAAATAAGCATGGTGGTAAATTGGGAATAAGATAGCAATGATTGTGTTAACTGTACTTCCCAGTTATCTCTGTGTTTGACAGAAATGAAAAGATGGAAAATAAGGCTGAAAACATGGGCTGCAGCAGGATATCCAGATTCCTCACAGAAGTCCACAGATACGAGGTCCCTTTTGTGAAGGTTTTGATTTGTAGTGATCACATGTTAATCTATTTGGCATATCTACACTAAAATGATGACAGACAAAAGGAGGAACACGAATAGAAAAGCTAAGAAGTGCTAAAATAAGTTTTCAACTTTGAAATGTAGCCAATGTTTTTCCCTAGTGTAACAGGAAGAGCTGTGCTTTAAATGGGCATAACAATATAGATTTAAAGCTCTCTCAAGCCCATCTCTGAGATTTACTGAAGAAACTGAAGGGCTTGGTTTTAAAACCTTGGCAGATTAGGATGGTTTGCTGCATAAGGTAAGTGCAGCATCCTTGGTCTGTGGGGAAAGTCTGAAAATGGCTCACAAAGAAACAGACCAACCACGGGACAGAGTTTCGTATTAAGCCCTCACAAAGAGTCTATGAAATTACCTTAGACTGGGGCTAAAGCAGACTGGTGATTGTAGTGATTCCCTCAAATGATAAAATGGGGGGCAGGTAAAAATAATTACAGAGATCTAAGAACAGATTTCTCAACCACAATTGGGATAATAGCAAATGCAGTAGTATGTGACTCAACATTCTCTGGAGTTCTCTGGGTGTTCATAAAAAGATACTCATGTCCACTCTTTAAACCAAAAAACTGGGAAAAGAATGTGAAATGTTCTTTCCTATGGTGAGACCACTTTTGAAAGTAAAAATGCATACCCAAGTAGGTCGTAGCAGAAAACATCTTCACACACCCAAAAACATTTGAGAGATCATGGATGCATTTTTCTGTTCCTTGTTAGGAGACAGGGAATTTAATATTTTAGAAGTATAAATAGGATACAAGGACTAATATTTACCAGAATATCCACTAACACAAGGTCTGGAACTTTTACGTGAGAATACAGAGTACTGATTCAAACATTCTGCTTGAATAGTTGAAAGCAAAGGCTATCTCCTACCTAGAATCACAGGATGAATCACAGAACCATTTGGGTTGGAAGGGACTTTTAAAGGTCATCCAGTCCAACTTCTCTGTCATTGGCAGGAGCATCTTTCACTAGATCAGATTGCTCAAAGGCCTGTCTAACCTGGCTCTAACACTTCCAGGGAGGTGGTCATCCACAGCTTCTCTGGGCAGCATGTTCCAGTGTCTCACCATCCCCTACAGCAGAAAGTTCTTCCTTATATCTAACCTAAATGTACCCTTTTTTAATTTAAAGCTGTTAACTCTTATCCTATCACTACAGGCCTTAGTAAAAAGTCTTTCTCCTTCTTTCCTATAAACTCCCTTTCAGTATTGAAATGTTACAATAAGGTCACCCTGTAGCTTCTTCCTCTCTAGGCTAAACCACCGCAGTGTGAATGCCTTAAGCAATTGTTATTTTCTGAGGTGGGGCAACTTAGTCCTGTTGGTGCTTTCTGAATCTGTGCTCTCTATCCCTCCTCTTGCTTTCTCCAAGAAAATTTAATTGAAACCAGGCTGTTCCTGTTTTTTCTACAGACAATGCTGCCATCCCTTACTAGCCTTAGTCTTTGCTACATTGCCTACATAGAATTAAAATTGTTCAGATTTATTTCCTTCTTTACTAAAAATATAAATCTGTATACATATTTAGGCTAAATAAGGTTCTGAACTTTCATAAAGGATTTCTAGCATCTGAAGGTATGCAGCCTCAGCTAGCTCTGAAACATATTATATTAAGACTTCTTTGGTAGCACCTGTGAAAAGCATAGGTATAATTAAAGACCTCATAAGCAGGCAATGGATGGACAGCAAGTTCAAAGAGCCTCAACTCCAGGTGATAAAGCACAGAAGCTGAAAGCATGGAAGATAGCAGGAGCTTATTTTGGCAAGTTAGTGGACTCAGCAATAATCTTTTGCCTTCACACTGAATAAATGTGTTGTGCAATTCCACAAGATACAACAACTATGACACTATGTTGCTGATGCTTTTATGAAGGTGCTTTTTAGATACCATTTCCTTTTCAAGGAATGGGAAGTCAGAATTGGTATTTTGCTTATTTAAAAGGTGACCTTGCTCCAACAGAAACAGCAAGAAATAGAACTGACACAAATGTAGACTCGGTGAATTCTTTTTTTTTAGAAATATTGTATTTCTTCTCCACCTCATCAAAGGTTAACATCTAGTGGAAGAAGGCATCCTAATGGTTGAGTCAGTGGCAGCAGCATTTGTAGTATATCAGAGATTTCTCCTAGACATAAAAAATCTTGAGTAGGGTGGAGGTTTCTAATGCCTCTCAATGTGTGAAAACCAAGCAATTTTCTCCTTCGTTCAAAGTATCTCCCTTCTGCATGCTCATGAGCAGCAAGTGAGCTCAGTGAGAGTTAATCTATTTGCTCAGCAGTTTCCTGAAGCTGTTCCACTGCTTCCACTGTGACAAATTCCCTCAACTTATCTCTGTCTGGACTGACTAAGAAGGGACAGACTGGTAGGCACAAACTTTGTTTCTGAAGGAAAGCAATTTACACAGGAAACTTCATGCAGAACAAAAGAAGCAACTTCAGTGATACATGGCATGCAATACTGAATAGAAAACACTGCATGATATTTTCAGCTGCACAACAAAGATGTCATAAATGCTAATGGCAGTATTGCTTAATGGGTAGGTCCCTAAACACGATTACATTTTGGCAATGCATTGTTCAGGCTGATCCATCTGGGAGTAATATTTCAAATTGTTCTCTAGGGACTTGGTATTTTTACAACTGTATGACTTTATGTCTTTGGCATAATAGAAATGTCTATGGGGATATTGATTACATTAGAAGTAGAGAAAGTTTTCCCATAAATTAGCCAGAACAGGAGGAATGAGTTCCCACAGAAACAAAGAACAAGCACAACCTCGTCTCAACACTTTTTATCCTTCCTTAGCTGTGTGAATGCTTCAGGAAAGCCTTTCACAACAGAACAGAATACTGGATGTGTTTCTTTGTATATGTGATAAGTAATCAATTCATATCCAAAAGATACTACAATGTTGCTATGGGAAGGACAGCATTAAAAGTGCAGAGCAGCACCTAACAAGCAATCAACATGTCCACTATAAAACAAGAAGAGCTTTGTGTTTGCAAACCCTATTGCTTACTATGTAAGAGTGTGTATTACGATTCCAAATTTAGAAAAGTTTCTAAACAATCACTGATTAAGAGTTTCAATGGATGTTCTACTGTTTTCCTGTTACAGCCTTTGTAACAGGAAATAGTTGATTACAAAAATAAATAAATCATACCTTTAGAATGACCAAGACTGACTGCAGAGATCAGGAAGGACCCTGTGCATAGTATTGTTACTAAGGATTTTTCCTCTAGTGGCTTTTGAAGAACATTACACCAGAATTTACTTTTTGACTATTAAAATGGAATAATGAAATCATATTGGCATTAGACAGCTGGACTTTCCTATTATGTGATTTTTGTTCTACAGCAACCTTATCCCTTGTATTACCTGCTAGCTTGCTCTAATGCAGTCTTCTCTGAGAAGTCATACTTTGAACAGATCACATGTCCATCGTGTGATTTTGTAGAATTTCTTCCTTGCAGTATGAATCTATGACAATCTTTAAAATCATATTGAAGGCTTAGACCTTATCTACTCCTGTCCGCTTGTCATGCACCTCTGCAGAGGGCTAAGTATTGCAACAGATACCTTGATAGAGGCATCTGCACCTGTGGATAAGAGAGCTACGCTTGCCTTCAGAGAACTGTGCTCTCAAGTCCTTTCCTGCTGAGATCTGATCTGAGCTGGCAGTCTCCCACAGTTTATCCATGCTTCTTAACCAGTCATTATCAGAAGTTATAGACAAAAGTCACCTGTACTATTCTGAGATTAACAGTATCATATACATGTTCTGCTTCCTTGGTCTGTTATATTTGTGAAACACATGTAGAAGCCTATACAGTCACTGTCAGCCTGATGCCCATGCTTTTCTAAGAGAGAACACATAAAAGGATTGATTGTGCTTGGCTTTTTCTTATGAAAAATAGATAAGGTGGACTATCCAAACCACCCGGCTTTTCATACATCTGCACAAAGGTGAGAAATGAAGGAATGTACAGCTTCTCCCAGTGCAACATTGTTGCTGCTGCTACTCAGCTCCCTGTAAATGGGGCAGAAAAATCCTGAGTTCATGTCCCTCCCACTGGCACAAAGCTCAGAAATGGTGTACTTCTCTCTCACTCAATCCTTACTTACAACTGAGTCTACAGCCGTTACCAATGTCTTACTAGTTTGGTATTCTGGGTCAGAAAACTCCAAGAAATAAGTTATTTTATTCTAAACAGATAATCAAAACCTCCTTATTGAAAGTTTAACCTCCTTCAGACACTTCCAGAAACCCACAACTTGATGACTCCTTCACACTACTTTCACAAAGATGGTGCTATTACTTCTGTCTTATAAAAACAAGACATTAATCAATTTGTAGTTTCCTTTATTTTCTTACATACATTTTTATATGTAGTTAATGAAAAGTAAAGATCTGGTTATTATTTGGTATGTGCTTTCCATCCATGACAGTAATCACATAAATGTTGAAAATCTCTGTGTATAATTCACTAATAGCCAGGCCACAGAAAAGAGCTGGAAAAGAAGCAGTACTGAAAACAAAACAAAAAACCTTTTATATTCTTCTGAAAATTGATGTAACTAGATAGCTCAGAAACAATTTATTTCTAGATGCAACAAGTCACTATTTAGGTTAACTGTGTCAGTTATTTATATCATGCTATATGAAAAATTCTGACAATAAAAAAATAAATATAATATTATCTAAAAAACCACAATCTCTTTGGCTTAATCAGCAGGAAACTTTCTAAATCTGATATGTAAGAATCCCTACATTTGGGATCTTTACACCAGACATTGAACTGGAAAGATCAAAGCTGTATTATTTATTTATGCTGCAAGTATCCTAAATGAAAAAGGATTGAGCAAGAAGAAACCAACCAAGAATAGTCTGTGTTTTTCTCATATACCATACTGACAGTCCTCCTAGTCCCTGCACTGAAATAATGGAGACTTCTCACCGCCTCATGGAGCTACAGTCAATTTGTATACAATTCTTTAAAGCAATGACTTAGAGGGATTTATAGACAGGGAAAGTAGCTTTGAGATCTAATCGCTAAGGCAGAAAAACCTAGACTCCCTGGAAGCAGAGGCTTAAATTCTGGCAGGCTCACCTCATCCTTTCATCTTTCAGAGCTAGATTAAATTCTGTGTAGCTTAACATATAGGGGTCCTCCACAGGACCTTTAAAAGATGAAGTCGTATCTCCTCTAAGTCTTGTTAAATATAACATCTTTTGTCTTTCTTCTCCCCCTTAGAAATAAGTCCTGGCAACCTGAAATAATTTTTCTAAAGATATTTCTCTTTTCCAGGCAGCTCCCTACCTTCTTGTCTTGAAGGTTTTGAAGCTTTATTTCCTTGATTGTCTATTTTAGTGTAAGTGATAGACACTCTCCTATAGAATGTTCTACTCTGCAGGCAGTGTTAGCAGAAATCAGGGCCCAGAAAAACGCAGCCATTTCTTCCCAGTTCAAGATTTGCTCTTTTCATTTCTTTAAATTGCCAAAAAGCTAATCAGACTCACAGAACCCATTGAAATAAAATTGAAAACCATGTTTGAAAAGAGGAAGAAATCTCAGCAAATATCCTACTAATTATTGACCTTCTCCAACTAATGCCTATGTGTACTGAGAAACAGCCTGAGCAAATTAATGACAGTGGCTACTACAGAGCTTGAACTCAAATTTTTAGAGCTAATACTGTTGGTACACATTACAAGTAGTAATGACTGTACACATGTGCACTAGGGATCCAATTTAAGAATTTAATCACATCTAATTCATTACACAATCCTATACATTTTTGGTAGGTACTTGGTAGCTTGTCCCAAAGGGCTCTTCAGCAATTACAGATAACCAAAAAACCGCTAATAGAATCCCTGTTAATGAAAAACATGTTGGCTAGAGAGAAGAAGGGATGTATGGATTGGTAGTCCTTAGATTTCTGAGTTTTTCCTAATTAAAAAGAAGAGTAATATGAAAATGGATTTGTCCAAAAGGCAGATGCATAAAGATAATGGATAATAATAATAATTAGTCAACCTTGGCTGCTATTTAGAGGAAAAGGAATCACTAGGAACAGACACAGTGTGAAGAAAATAGAAATGCAGCTCATCAAAGAAACACTGGCTTGGGCAAACAAAAGATCAGAAGCTGAAAAGTCCACATCCTCTTCCCAAGACGCACTAGGTAATACCTTGGTATACAATGCAACTTATCTTCCATGAGGAGAGAAATAAAACAATACAGTTTATTACAGCCAATCTTCAACTTGATGCTCTCCATATATAAAAAAAAAAAGAAGATTGACACAAAACACCTGTTGTTTCTTTCGTCGGGGACCTTTAAAAGTACACCTAGTTCTTATTAACCAATGCAATGTCCACTTATGTTTCAGAAGTGAAGAAAGACTTTTAAAAATTATTCAGAGTAACACAGCCTGAAGATCTGCTTTAGTACTTTTTAGGACAGATGTTATACCCATTTAATATAAATGTCACTGACAAATCACGTATTAAAATGTTACCTCTCAAGTTTTCTTTTACAAGTTAGTAAAGCTGGTAAATGCGAGCTCATGAGCAGCCCAGTACATATTTTTCAGCCCACTTGAGCCTCCAGCTGTTCAAAATGCTTTGCATAGACACACCAGGGCTGCAATAGCCTTATATGAAGTGGTGCAAGAGTGGTTCCTAGAGCTTACCCAAAAATCAGAAACCAGGCTAAGAAGTCCTCTCTTGCAAGCTGTGTGGCCTGCAGCACTGTCAGGTAGCGATTACATAGAAAATGGTCAATGAATACATGTAAGACTTTGAGACCCTAGTCATTAGACCACACATATGGCACAGAGCAGTGGAAAAAAGTGAGCACAAACAGAAACAAATCTTGAAAATGCTTGGGCAGACTGCCAGTTACATATAGAAGCAGAGAGCATTTGGGTTACTGAGTTCAAGTCCTTGTCACCATGCTACAGAAAGCTCTGCTCTTGGTTGTACAACTTTTCTGTCTTTCCCGAGTGCTGCAACACCTTGTCTTGGGCATCCCTTGGGCCACAGCGTGATCTTGAAAATTTTTTGTTCTGTTGTTGAAAACACTTCACTTCACTTTAAGATAAGCATCAAAACAACAACAATTATTTTAATTAATTGAATGAATACTTCAATTAATTAATTCTGAGAAAAGTTTGAAATTGAAGAATCATAGTGAATCATTCATTTTATACCTAGGACACAATCATTCATAAGCTTCATTCCTTAGTGTCAGTCTGTCAACATAGTCAACCTGATAATATAAATTAACAACAGAGATGCAATATTTCTCACACACACAAAAAAAGTGACTTTTCATCACATGCAAACAAATGTATTAAGTTAGATTTAAACCAATACATGGGCTGATGTTGAGAGTTGCTATATCTTAGGAAATCAGCCCTTGGCATCTTACTTGGTAGGATCAGTTCTGCAACAGCATTCCAATAAAATGCAGGTATTTTTCAGGAGATATTCACTGGCATGAAAGCAAAGTTTTTTAATTCACCCAGCACCAGGCAAATCAGCAGTGACCATCTTGCTAGAGTTGACTGTGAACCCTGCTAGCTTTCATGCACAAGTGATAGATACGCTGTGCCCAAGAACTGAACATAAAGCTCAGTTTTATAATCACGTATTCTTCTGATGTCTGAAGTGGAAAAAGGTTGAAAAATCCCAGAAAAAAGAACAAATGTGGCTTTTTTGTTTGGACCATTTCCTTTCCTCCTACATTCTCTGCTTCAAAGCAACATCGATTACAAACTTCACCTGGACTGACACCTCCACTACAATATCTTTTATTATTTGTATTTTGATAGCAGACACTAACACACCAGACACAATATGTTCCCCAGAAAACTCATGGGCTAAAAAAGAAAACAAGAAAGAGATGGCTAATATCTGTGTAAATGCAGTATGTTTTACATTGCATGTGTATGTTAAGAACATTTTCATATGCTTAAACGTAACACTGAAGTATATCTGACTTTAGTACTGCAATCTTTCCCTTGCTCATCACAGCATTCAAAATAATAATAAAAAGAAGAGCACGATTTTGAAAGGATATTTCAAGACAGTGCCAGAACTTCATGAAAGGCAAAAATGTGAAATGAGATTGCCGTTCAGAAAAAAGTAAGTGGAAAAACAGACTAGGAAAGGTGTTACCATATGTACAGAAGGTTGAAAGTATTTTGTAATGAAACTTCTGGACATTTGAAACCTGTTCCAGTGCCTCACCACTGTCATTGTAAAGTAATTTCTTTCTTAGTGTAGTCTGAATCTACCCTCTTTTAGTTTAAAACTATTAGCCCTTGTCGTGTTGCATCAAGCCCTGCTAAAAGGACTGTCCCCATCTTTCTTATAGGCCCCCTTTAAATACGGAAAGGCTGCAATAAGGTCTCCCTGGAGCCTTCTCTTCTCCAGGCGGAACAACCCCAACTTTCTTAGCCTTGCTTTACGGGAGAGGTGTTCCAAGCCTCTGATCATTTTCATGGACCTCCTCTTGACACACTGCACCAACCCCATGCCCTTCCTGTGCTGAATACTCCAGAGCTGGACACAGCACTCCAGGTGAGGTCTCACCAGAGTGGTGTAGAAGGGCAAAATCACCTCCCCCGACCTGCTGGCCACACTTCTTTTGATGCAGCACATCATATATGGTTGGTTTTCTGAACTGTGAGTCCAAATCGCTGGCTCATGTCCAGCTTTTCATCCACCAATACCTCCAGTTTGGATAAAATTAAAAACAATACAGAAAAACTCAGATCAATTTCTACTTGCCACAGTACAGTAAATTCAGTATGTATATAAATTCAGTATTTACTAATATGAGCCCCATTACATCTATTATTTAATCACATGGTGACTGTTTATACTAGGAACAAAAGCTAGTTTTAAAACACTGCTAGATAATACTGAGGAAAAAAAAATCTTATAAAGAAGAAAGGGAAAATAAATATTTCCCAAGGATATACAAGGAAACTGTAAACTTATTTAAGCCTTAATGAAAATCTTAGAAAATATACTGAAGAAGTAATTTCTTTAGACTTTTGTAACTGTCTCCTTACATTTTTCATAGAACTTTTAGGTTCTGAGTCAATAGAAAATATGTCTAAGTTTTGATATTTTCTCCAATTTTTTTTCTGCCTTGAGGCTTACTCAGTTTAACATGAAACTCTCAGGTCAACAAAGCTTTTATTCAATCCAGCACTAGTTTAATTACTATTGCCTTTTGAAAGTGCTCTTTAAAAAAAAAAAAAAAAAAAAGAACAAACATTTTATGATTTAGGGGGGAAAATTGTGCATGGCTTCTTTCTTTTTTTATATTTCAATATTAATATTTAGCTGTAAAGATTTATTTTCTGATGGACAAATAGTTTTAATTACTTGAAATTAATTTATATGAAACATAAAGCTTTCTTTAGACCTTAAATGGGGATTAATTTGAAATTAGTGGCTCGCTGAAAGTAGACTCTAAAGTGGGAAGAAGTATTGCATATGGGACTGGCCTGCTTCTGTTATACAGAAGCTGCTGTAAGCTTACATGTGCTTAGACTATTTCTACAGAAACCCATATTGCAAAATTGTCAATACTAGAGGAGCTCGGCACTACAGATTTACTGCCTTCCATGCTGTTAAGAACAATAACCTAATTTAGTTCAGCCTGTATGGTCTCCTGTCATGGGGTGAAAAAGCAATAAATCACTTTGAAAATTAGATCGTTCACTGAGGTTTTCCAATATTTTCCTAGTTACCCTCTCCTGGAAGTTCTATTATCTCCATATGGCTTAAAGTGGAATATCCTATCAGTTTCCCAGTGAAACTGAATAGGTATAAATTTATAGCAAGAAAAAAAGGAAACCACATGTATGGCAGCAAATCACATGCACACACACGCACAAACATGTATAACCTTATATCTGTAGATACACAAAATACACACACATGCATGTATGCATGTACATATGAATGTACAGCACCTCTTTGCCTCCAAGTTACCTTTACAAAGTAGGGAGACTAATGGATTCTTTGGCTTGTGTTGCAGCTTCTGCTCAGGTTACCCCTGTGAGCATGCTGGAAGAAACAAGCTGCATCGTTTGGACGAGCAGATTCTACAATATTTGAACAGAAGAAAGACCCGCATTCTGTGGTTTTGATACGAAACTTCAGCCTGGTTGAGAGTCTCAGTTCCAGTATGAGTTTGGTTAAGTTGAACATGTGCGACACAGTGATGGCAATCTTCTGTCAGATGCTGATGCTCAGAGGGTTAGTCACCAGGAATAAAGTAGTGAGAAATTAAGGAAAGCAGGCAGATAAAATGACTACTGAACAGAAGGGCTTGGAACACAAAACGGGAAAGAATGACTCCTGTTATAATGACAATACTTCTAATTATATATATTCAATGAGAAATAAACTATTAGAGAGAGAGTAAAATACTTCCAATTAATGGAAGTAATGTAATGTTCAAACTTAAATGAAGTATTTTTCCCTTGAGGGTTTTACTGTACTATTTTATTTAGCTTAATGTAATTTAAATTATAAACAGAATGGTTTTGTAAGCCCCCAGAGAAATGTATTTTATTGATAATGTATTTCCTTTGAAGTGGTTATGGAAATCATGCTCTTCCTGAAGTCTGTGTCTCACATACCGCCTACTGCTGCAAACTAGTCAGTCCTCAAAAGTTAAACATGATCAGTCTGGTTAAGTACGTGACAAGAAAGCCCAAGATTTTCTTAAAATGCCAGAGAAAACAGGAAGTTCTAAAAACTAATAGTCTTCTCTAAGAAAAAAAGGTATTGAAGGATCTTTGTTGATAAAAATCACGGTTTTTCGGAGGGAATGGAACTTAGCCATAATCACTCCACTTGAGTTTTTAATGCGTGTAATGGAAGAATTGTTTACAGTATACCCTAGAAGGAGTTTCAGCTGAGAGTAACTATATTTTGTATCCTTCAATTTAAATATGTAAATATTTCCATTGTTAATTTAAATAATGAAACCTTAAAATATATTTTTAGTATAAAAAGTACACTTTTTTTCAGGATGCAAATTACAGATGACTGGTTTGTGTCACCTTTTTTTCTCCAAGTAATTGAAATAATCAATTTACAAATAAATAAGCAACCATGAACTGAACCCCAGTCTATGTGCTCTCCTCACCATCAATAGATACTGCACAGACTCAGTTAAATAATTAGAGACAAAGAGAAAATTGTCTCTAGAAAATCAATTTTGGCCATTAATCATCTTTTTAAAGCATAATAGTACCCTATCCTCATGGATTAACCATTAACTCAACATGCCAGGCATAGATATACAAAAGTCTAAGCTGTGATGCTTCTCCTGAAATAATGTCAAGCCGAGTCACTTCAAAGGGACTAGACAAGTAAGCACTGCAAGATTTGACTGATTGTGCAACTGCCTACAGCATGAACTCATGACTCCAGAAACAATCACAATAAACTGTCAGTGCCACAGTCCCTGAAGCAAGTATGTGCAGAGAGCTGTTTTCTCCACAAGGAGAGCGTGCCACCATGTGTAAATACAGGCCAGCCAAACCACTGCCATGTATCCATGTTTACAGTTCATTTCCACAAAATTAGAAATGTAAACCAAGCAAATAGTTTTACAGAAATGTGCAAGGCATGTAAAAGAAACACCAACTATAACGTAGACATAAATGCTGTAGCCTACCAATTCATGTAAATTATTTTAAATGCCACTGCAACTGAGACATTAAACAGCATAACATAAAAGGGAAAAAGCACTCAAGTGATAACGAATGCTGGCAATTTAATCAGAACAATTCAGTTCTTTGCCTATGTTTACTCTCACAGGGAGAAATGACTTGTTAAAACTAAACCCAGCCAGCGTATCAAAACCAGAAGGGAAAACACACTTTTCAAGAAATGGAATATAACTTGTTGGACTCTCACCCTTACTACAGCAAGACTGAATTATTCTGCAAGGAAATCCTGGAGGTGGAATATTAGCTACATTTTTTATTTTGTCTGAAACTCATAGAAAACTTTAAAGTTTGTGCAGAAGCTCAAGATGACCAATAGGATCTGAGGACAGACACCCGAAGGTATCTTCACCCTGATTACCAATACCATGATAGTGCTCTATTCTTCTTTAGACAAGCATAGAGGTTCATTCACAACAAACCTGCTCAGCTTAGCTCTTACCCTGGCAGCTCTTGTTCTGTTAGCTGTAAAGCTGTAATAACAAGAAGCTCAAAGGTTGCCAACTGCTTGAGAATTTATTTAATTTCTCTGCTGGGTTTTGTGCCTAAGCTGAAATTTGCAGCATTGCAGCTGATAATAAAGTTAGTTCAGGTATGCCTAAAGGATTGATAGGCATCCCAGTGCTCCCAGCACCCACAACAACATAAATAGATGCAGCAAGGAAATCAAACACACTGGTAACATATAACGGTCTACATATGTGTATCTTTTGATGATACACATTGCAAAGTTGGAGGCCCTTAATAAATGATTTTGTAGTCCATAAATTCCAAAAGACCCTGACTTTGCCAAGTGAGTACTGTTGCAAAAAATCAGCTGCTTCCAGACATGTTGAATACTTGGAAAGATATAATGTAAATATATGTATTTCTTTTGAATTTTACCTACATGGTCCAGTGAGGAACATCAAAGCGGATAGTTGGATCAGGCACTGTGTAGTTCTGTGAACTCCTCTTTTGGAAGTAAAATTGGTAGTGTGTCAGCATGTAGGCTGTGAACAAAACAAAAGATAGAAGAATTATTATAATAGATTACAGACACATAGGGAAGGCACAGACATATAAGCCAAAAGGCCTCTTTTAGACCAAGAGAAGACAAAAGATATTAATACTTTCTAATCTTGAATAATTTTTTAATTATTTTTTTTTAAATCCTAGAGACCTAGTTGAAAACAGAACTACTTTAGCATGCGTGTATCACACAGACCCGGAGCACTGGTAGTAAGATGGCAATAGCAACCCTTTGGGCTGCTCACACTCCCAAAGAATGCATGATCACAGTATTTTCAAACTATTTTCAAACCCAATGACCAAATTCGAGTGAAGATAACAGTTTCTCTAAGACAGCACAAATAATTCTGCACCATTCTGTGATTCTATAAGTCAGCAAGGGAGTTTGGCAGGCTGATGCCTGGAAATTGGCACCTCTGGGCACAGAGAAAGATGGGATGCAAAGCCTGCCCAGACCTCAGGAGCAGCTGGGCACAGGAGCAGAACTAAGAATTGGGCTCTTCTTTTCGTCTCCAAATTATGTAGTCTTTCACGCTAACCAGCTTAGAAAGCTGGCTTGGAGTATTAATTTTAATGTGAAAAATGTAAAAAGCTATAATACAACTCCTAATGTACTCCATACACTATATTTTCAGCTGCACTTAAAATACTCTTACTTCCAAAAGTTGACACAACTAAAGAGGAAGCAAGTCTCAATAATTAAAAATCACATTTCCCTCTGCAAAAGCTATAATTTCCTGAAGTCTGAAGTGTAGGAGAAGGAGTAGCCACTGAGTACCATGTTCCAGTTCATTATAAAGAGAGAAGGGCAACAAAGCTGGTGAAAGGGCTGGAGAGCATGCCCTACGAAGAGCGGCTGAGAGAACTGGGCTTGTTTAGTCTAGAGAAGAGGAGACTGAGAGGAGACCTCATTGCCCTCTACAACTACCTA
>JAVSBS010002535.1:0-11525 GCA_033124195.1 Coracias cyanogaster | reverse complement strand
TGCCTACGAGCTTGTTGGGGTAGTGTCTCGCCTTGCCCTCGATCCTCTTCCCTTTTGGGAGGCGGTACGGACACTGGTGCCCGGACCGCGACACTCACCTGCCAAAATCCACTCATCAAAAGAAAGTTAACAGTATGTATACGCAAACCTTAAACAATCCCCTAAATGAACTCAGACAGCAGGTGCAGTGCAGCTTTTATATTCAAACATATGAAACTACATCTCTGAGCAAAGAAAAAAAGTGGTGAAATATTAAATGTTCAACTCCATCCACACCCAAGAGTTACAAGCAAAGCAATAGTTATTGTTGCACCTACTGGAATTACACCATTTTATCCAAAAAGTTTCACTATTTGTGGAGCTGCAGAAAAGAAATCACTTTTGTCTTATGTTTCTTTTATGTGAGGAGAGGCCAGGCCTGCCCCATGCGAGGCACAGCCAGTTCCAGAGCGCTCGAAGGTACCCACCACACGGCACTGCTGCGCCCTGCAGTCCCAAGCAGGTGCCTCAGAGAAAGCATGTTTAGAAAAGGACAAAGTACTTCCAGGCAGTCCATGAAGGAGTGGGTAGACATGCCTCGAACAACCTGTGGCCTACAGAAAGCACAGGCTGGAGCAGGTTCATCCTGGAGGACAATAGTCCATGGAGGTCCCAGGTTGGAGTAGGGTGCAGCGTGAGGACAGAGTAGCAGAAAGGAGATGCTATGGACTGACCACAGACCCTGTATGCATCCCTCTGTGCCACCTTGGAAGTGACTCAGCAGCAACTCAGCTGCTCTCATCTACAGAACAGTGCCTTGAAGGGTTGCTTTTTGGGTGGACTACCTTCAAAACTGACTCCCAAAGGCTACAGCTCCATACACTATGAAACACCCAATGAACTGGTGAAGATCAAAACCCCAGACTTTATTAGGATGCTTCTGCTACCCAACAAAGGCTGTTTTGCATGTTCTGGCAGCCACTGTTCTCTTTGATGCCAATGTTCAAGGGAACAGGTTGCCCATTTTGAGTCTCAGTATGTAACAGGGAGATCTGCACTTCTTTATATGAATGCCTAACTGTACTTAAGCCCCAGGACTGAATACATACAGTTATTTACAGACTACAGCAACATCTAGCATAACACAAATCAGTATTGGAAAAGCTGCAGATTTTGACATTCAAGTAAAATTTCTCATTGCTAAGAATGCAACTTATTGCTTACTGGTTTTCTGTGCTACTGTGAACAGCCACACAGGGCTGAGAAGCAAAAACTGAGAAGTGCTCACTGCAGGGACACATTCCTGACCCCCTGTGGGAGACATCATAAATAAGCTTTGGGACTGTAACACGCCTTTGCTCATGCCTGAAAATCTGTGAACCTCTGTAGATCAATTGCAGTGTGGCTTTCTGTGCAGCTGGGTTAAAGATCTGTTACTAACTTGGTATTGAATTGGTATACAGAATTTCAGTCTTTCCCTATCAGGATCTTGAATTTTGTTTGAATGTTTGTACAAACTTAAAAGCTAACCAGGTTTCAACTGGTGGGGAGAAGGGATGAAGAAGGAAAAGAAAAAAAAAAAAAAAAAAAAGAAACAATATGTGGGAAGAACACAACCCTGACATGAAACCCTTGTGTCATGCCACATGCTGTCATACTAATCAACACTAATGACAGAACGAGAGGAAATGGCCTCAAGTTGCATCAGAGGAGGTTTAGATTAGATATTAGGAAGAAATTATTTGCTGAGGTAGCGGTTGGGCACTGGAACTGACTGCCCAAGGAGGTGGTGGCGTCACCATCTCTGCAGGTGTTTAAAAAGTGAGTAGATGTAGCACTTGAGGCTACAATCTAGTGGTTAGAGAGATGTTAGGTGAAGGTTGGACTTGATGATCCGGGTGGACCTTTCCAACCATAATGATTCTATGGTTATATTCACAATTTAATCAACAAATCAGATTCCAAAAATTAGAGTGTACTACGTCATCCCAATGCCAATACTTTACTATAAGTAGACAGATAGCCTAGGGGAAATAAGCCAATGGCTTTCCTATCAGAGTTTAACTGTTCCGCTCTGATAATACAGGTCTGGCTTTGCACAGGATTTACTTAATGCTGGCAGCAGTAAACAACATTTGTTGGTGATAGGCATTTACTCAGATGAGTTAATATAAGAAGAAACTGTAAATATGAGAAGAAACTGTAAAAGATTACTGTAAACAACTCTGGACATAGATAAACTCAATTAGTGATAGATGCCATTAAGCTCTAATGAGATGTATCTCTGAAAGGAACAGAATGACCTATGCAGATATACCCTACCAGGACAGACAATTGGTGCAGACTAGAGTCTCATTGCACTGTATGTAGGCTTTGACTTCCACAGGCAGTATCATAAGAACAAGCACTTCTGGATGTGTCACTACAATCACTCCTGCATTCCAGTGCTGCTTTGCTATTCTGTGATTTTACAGGTCATTATAGTAAGTGCTTTCATCTAGACAAAACATAGAAGTACACATTTCCCTTGAGAACTGATATCAACCCCAGTCACATTTTCTAGCTGAGATAAGCTAAGAAAATGATAGGGTTTTTTGATAGATGATAGAGTTGAGGTGACTTAGATTTTTAAATATTTAAGAAAAATAAGATGCCTCAGAAACTGGGGAGATGAGTCATATGTTTTCTATTCCTTTACAGGCACAAGTGAAAGTATACTGACAGCCCATTTTGCTCTTCAAGGAAAGGTTAACCATACCAGACCAATCTCAAAGTGATGTGAACCAGTGATGCCAGCAACACCAAAATTTTCAGGTATTTGGTTAGGTTCTGTAAAAAAAAAAATAAAACCCAATGAAACAAAAAAACCCAAACGACAAAAACTTTAAGCCAGTAATCAAATTTGAAGGTAAGACAAGTCTCCAGGTTAGACTGGCAGGGACTGTTAGTTTTTATTTTGTTTATTATTGCCTTTCCCTGGAATACGGGTTACGGTGTATTCCCTACAAATATATTTTATTTAATATATTTTCTGCTTCTACAGGCACTTAAGCTCTTGGCAATGGCCTTCATTTCTTATACTCTCTTTCTGAGACATCTTGAAATTGTGGCTTTTGACCTTTCATTGTAAGTCATAAGTTACATGGAAGGTCTTCAGCGGCCCCCAGGAGCATATGAGCAAAATGTTTTGTGAACCTTCTGAACTAGACAATGTTGGGCGATAATCCTTAAAAACGCAGGTGCTTTCACTCCTACGGCACACAATCACATTAGCTCTATGTTTCTTCAGAAGTAATGCAATTCAAGACTTAATAACAGTATTAAATTGCATAATTAATTTAGAGGCATTAAAGCACACCAAGATGTATTGAAACAATTAAGATCTTTAGCAACATTGCCTTATGACAGTTGCTGCCTCTGGAAGGCAACACAACATTAGCATACAATCAGCCCAACCACAGGCTCTCACTGGGATAAGATTTTAAATTACTTAATAAAGACTTCACAGGCAAAAATGCCATGATAATCTTCATGGGGTTCATGAGTCAAGTAAGGCCCAGATTTATTACAAGCTAACAATGAAATTACAGAAATTATGTATCTTGCTTACATTACAGAAAATGAGACAGAAAGCTCAGCTATTTTTCTAAATGTAGTAAGAGAAATCATGTCAAAGCCAGAGTTAAAACGCTCAAGGCTGAGGTCAGAGCAGTCTTGTGTTAGCATAATGAAATGCCAATGCAGAATACCCAACAGAACTTACTGTGTGTAGTTTTTTTTAATCACAGAAAATGGGCCAATATGGGTAACGTCGGAATTAACTGACTTCCGGAGGAATAATAGCACTCCAGTGTCATGAAAATGATAACTGCATCAATTCTAAAACATACTGCATTTTTTCCTTCAGTAACATCCCTATTGCTCAATTTCCCAGAGACAGAGGAAATGTACTGAAGAAGGCTGTTGATACCATGCAACTTAACTACTTTAGTCTGATGTGAATCATCCTTTGCAGCAGCCTCTCTCCATGATCATAGGAAAAAGCCCAATGGCTAATTTAGATTAAACATCCAACATCTAGACAGATAACTTCAGGCAAGCTGGATTCCACCCAAAACTAAGTCAAGAGTCTGAATAAAAATCTGGCCTTTTCCTTCTTATAAAGCAGTGAAGATTTTTCCAAGCCAGTAAATACCATCCTTTTCATAGCCATCTGAAAATGGCCTGAAAGCCACTGATTGCAAAGCTAAGCTTCTAAAGCTAATATCAAGTCTGCCAAAGCAACACAGCTTACTCAGTAATTCCTATATTTCCACCTGATTTGTTTGTCTAGTTAGCAATATTTCTGACCAAAGTATAAGCACTACAAAAATAAATGAGAAAATGAATTTGACATCACATACAGGAATAGTTAATGTTTTATGGTTTTCTGTTGTAACACCCCCAACTTTTGTAAATATGGCAATGGAGAAATCAATTGGTTTCATGATTCATAACTAAACTTTGGCTTTTCCATGAAATCTAACAAGAACAGCATGTTTTGAACTGAGCCCTGAAGCTGAGTGGAGAGCAAGGTGTTACTCTGCATGTCTTCTCCAAAGTCTGTCCTTGTTCCAAAGATAGTGCATCCCTTAACCACCCTCACACATTGGAAAGAGACTATCCTTGCACTGACTGGATTATTCTGAGAGCACAAAGCTACGATACCCCCCATTTAGCACCACTCATGCCACCTTTCTTTCTGTGTAAGGCCCCTGGTAGTCCTGCAGATGTCTTCCCCTCCTCTGTACATCTTGGTACAGTGTAGCTCACCTCCAACAGGCATTAAGGCAGTACTCCATGCCATCCTGTCTTTTTGCTGCCAGGCAAGTATATATTGCTTACAAAGAGGAATGCTAGCTGCTTCAACTCTGAGTGTTATTATATTCCTACAATTACTCATGTCTTCAAAAAAGAAATTGTCTATATATGCTTTTTTTCCAGTTTAGGAAATCACATCATAATCTCACCCTACATTAAGTCAATGAAAGAAATCCAGCATCAACCCACATGAAGCAAAAACAATGTA
Source organism: Coracias cyanogaster (assembly GCA_033124195.1). Classification (NCBI taxonomy): domain Eukaryota; kingdom Metazoa; phylum Chordata; class Aves; order Coraciiformes; family Coraciidae; genus Coracias; species Coracias cyanogaster. The sequence continues at coordinate 6,478 of JAVSBS010002535.1, read as the reverse complement.
AACAGAGAAGTGGGCATTCCTAACTGCTCAATATTGGTCCTATTCTGAAAAAAAAACTTGGCAAAGCACTGATGGAACTGCTTCTGTTGTCATCTATTACTTTCAGAAGTACAGTTTTCATATGGGGAGCTAATTTAATGGGAATATCAGTTAAAACAACAGGGTGCTTATACTTTAAGAGCCACTTATTTTCAAGGACAGCCTTTCTACCTTGCAGCAGATAAATAATTTCCATCTACAGAACTTTTTTCCCTACCAAGTAACTTCAAACAAGAGAACTTTTCAAGGCCCCGCTATTTGTATGGTTACAGAGTAGAAGAATAGCTCTTTCTTAGCCCAGCAAACAAAAGGAACAACTGGGAACATTTTAATAAGCCTGTAATTCAAAAAGCAGTGTGAAATTATGAAAAGTGTATGGATGCCGCCAACACTACTATATATTCGTTAGGTGTAAAAATGTCACCTATTTAAAAGCATACCACTCTGTGTTCTGAAAAAGAAGAAAGGAGAGTAAGGAAATACATGATGGGTCAGAGTAAGGGTCCAGCAATACAAGGTCCCAGGTGGGGTAAGCCTTCACCCAGGTGGAATTGTCACCTTACTAAACCAGAGAGAGGGGCTGTTACTTGTTAACTTGCAAATTTAAATGAGATGCGCTTCAAAGCAATGTTAGCTGAGAGATTTGCTCTGCTGCAGAGAATAAAATTTTATAACAGGCATGACTTTAACAATTGATTTTACTTAAAAGAAGCCTATCTTTTTACAACTGTCTAGCATTCAAATGACTTGGTAAACTAATGATACTGTCTCCAGTAAAACAATGTGCAATCAAGCCATGGCTGTTCGCTTTAGACAAGACCTTTTGTCTAAGATTTTATACTTTAATGAAGAAGCATGTACCTTGTTTGGGGGAATGGGGAAAGCTCTGAACAAGTATCTTTCATAGTTTATTTCTGGTACTTACAACAGTACAATGGTACTTACTTATTAAATGATAGGGCATATCTGCAGGGTTTTACCCTAGTTTCTTCTCCCAAGTCTGACATTATTAAAAACTCCTTAAATTCACATGAGGTTACTAGAAAAATAGCTCACCATCAACATACTCTGTTACTCTAGAGTGATAGATTATTGCCCGTATCCTTGCCTGCCAGTAATCCAAATTATTAAAGATGCTTGAGTCCACTACCCCACTCAACCAAAGCTCAACTCAGAAGAGGTACAAGGAAAGAAGTCACTCTTCTACACTATTGAATGCACCTTGCTCAAGATGCAGAGTTAAGATCCCTGTTTCTTAAAAGATGATGTTGATATAATTTTCCATATCTATGCCTAGCATGTATATTTAATCAGTCTTAGGGGAATTAACAAAAGAAAAAAAAAGAAAAAACCTCAACCAAAACCCAGCCAAATATTGCCAGAAGTAGAGAGTGTAGGGTGACAAAGAATTGGCATTGTAATGTTCGAAGAAATTCTGAGGCTTTGCTGAAATAATGCTGCTGCACCAAGCACCCTGCAACCCTTGGTGCCAACCAGTTTGTAAATCACAGCAGTTGCCCTGGGCACCTCACGCAGATCCGCTAGTCTCATGCCAGGATTAGCCCCGGAGTAACAGAGGAATCATGTCTCCATAACAAAGCCTCACAGAGAAGTTCCCAACTACAGTTTTCTTCATTTCTCTTTCCTTGCCTTTCTTAATATAGAAATTTTTTACCCCTAACTTATAGTGCGTGTACTTCAGTTGTTCTTATAGGCAAACATTCTCCTTTGGGGTGCCTGAAAGCCCATGAGGCTATAAAGAGCCCCTGGTTATCTATCTGTAATACAGAACTACAGCCTAAGAACACCTATCAAAAAAAGAAAAACTGGCATACAGACAAAAGTCAAATAAAATAAATTTTAGTTTCCGATTTAAAATAAAAATGTCTAAACTTTCTTTCCCTTTGCCTCTACTTTGAGTCTTGATACTCCAAAAATTTATGAAATTATTTACTACAACTCAAGTGTTTTGGCCTTTTACACACTGATGTGAAACACAGCAGCCACCACAACAGACTATCCAACTGTCCGCGTGCCTTACGGCTATGCAGGACATTCAATTTACACCATACATTTACATTTTCTGGCTGTATAAGAATCTGCATCTTTGGACTGTGGCAAGACATAACATTCAGATCACTTCACATCCAAAGGACACTTGGAGGGGACACTGCATTTAAGAGGCCAGGAAGCCACTTCATTATGAGAGTAGCTCAGAAGTTCTTCCAGCCTAGCTGCCTGAGGAGCCCATCAAGAAGCAGATGTTAGAAAATATCTCACAAGAACTTGTATTTGCGTTCTGTGATTGCCATCCAAGAAGGAAAAAAAGGTGGAGGAACCATCTGATGTGACAGAATAGCTGGCAATCCCTGCAGAGCTGTATGCTGATCAAATGATTTACAAGAGTGTTTGAAGTAAAAGATGAATATTAATGGGTAACTAATGGCAGACAGCATGTTTGCTAACAAAACCTAAATATATTTTAGCAAGTAAAATACAGATTTATTTAATCTTGCAAATTAGTTATATTTTTTTGCAATAATGTAAACATAACTTGCCTGCTACCACAGCAAGATTCATGTAGCTAAATTCTGGGACGTTATGATAATCTGGGATGTCACAGGAGTAATTTTTTCCCCTTTGCATTAGTCTTGTGTTTTATTTTACAAAATTAACCAGTTTTTTTTCTTTCACTTGTGCCTGGGGATACATATCTCTACTGTTCACAAGATCTCTTACTTGGTTTACAAGCAGGCAATAACTGAATAATGAAAAGAACAGATTAACTATTCAAGACAAGCTTTTGTTCAAGTATCAGAAGTAATACATATAAATTTGTAGATATATTTTCAAAGACTTCTTAAATTATACTTTCTTCAGCTTTTTTTGCATACTTAGTAAGATTTGTTGAAATGTAATAAAAGTATGTATTCTAGGGAACTGCTTCCAAATTCTATAGTTCATAGATCTAAAATAAACAGTTTGCATAAAATTACTTGAAATTAATTAACTATATAAGAACCTCATTCATTCATGTTCTTGACAGAAACATCTACTACAGAAAGCAAAGGCTGGAGTAAGCAAACATCCCAAAGAGTAATGAACAAATTATTGTCTGATGTGTGTGGAAATTGGTACATTTTCTGGTTTTTTGCCAAGTGAGTTTCAAACTTGGACAAATTAAGCCAAACTAAACGGCTGTTCTTTAGACTCAATTGTGGAAAACCAGATCTTAACATTATTGTAGTTGTAATCTCTGTCCTTCTTCCCTTGTCTCTGTAACTGCCCTGAACATTATCAAGTGAGAGACAGCAATCACAGAGAAGCTAAGCACAGTGCCTTACCTATCCTGGGAGCATCACTAGAACAGAAGCGTCCTCTGCTAGCTACTCATACACAGTATCTGCAGATCCAGACTGAAGGAAGGTCATTGCCTCCAAAGCTAGTAGAGATGAATGGACAAACTAAAATAGGCAAACAAAAAGCAGCCTAACCACACTTTGCTTTGGGTAATTTGTCTTGTTACAACTTCCCACAGATACACATGGAGCTCAAAGAAAGAGACAGTCCATAACCCACGCACTCTCCTTGAACCAGCATTCCCATCAATATTTTCTCCTCATCTCTAAAACAATCAGATAACTTTCCCTTTGAATTGCAACTTCAAAGCAATCAAAGTTTTGGATCTGAAAAAGTTTTCAGATTCTATACTTAATCTAATAAAAAATAGCATACAAGATGATTTACAAAGTATTTTCCTATAAAGGATGACAATTTCTTTGGAAACTTTTCTGTTCCAAGCATCCCTAGGACAATCATTAAACCCTGGCAGCTCAAAGGCTACCTCTATGAATTTATCAAATCTTACTCCAGCACTTACAAGACAAGATGAAAGGATACCATTACTAGCCAGGCTCAAGAGTTATGGCAGTCTAAAATGTAGAGCACTTTACTGGATGATAGATTTTTTTTTTTTTTTAAATAGAACTTTAAGCGGTTGTGATTTCTTTTTTGGATGGGGGTCTTTTTTTTTTTCTTTCTCTTATTTTTCCTGAAGTAGGATAAGAAGTCATAAAACAACATAAGTAAATGGAAAATGACATTGTTTTCTAAAGAGCCAGCTGAAGTGATCCGTAGCTATATAAACAAAAGGAATATTATAAAATGCAATTGGAAGAAAAACCTCTCTGACTTTTGTACAAGTGTCAACACAAGAGATAGATTACTTCTACATGCACGGTAACTGATGATAAAAGCTAGCTTTTATTCTCAAAAAACCCACCACCACACCAAAAAAAACCCAACAGCACCCCTCTCTACCCCCCTGATTCTATAGGTGTTTGCAGTATTACAAGCTACATGAGCCTTTGCTGAGAAATGTATTTTGATTTCAGAGCTGACGTTTTCTCTCTGCAACTCTCTGCTTTTTCTTCCCTCTAATTATATTTTGTATCACACTTCATCAAATAGGTCTCTCCCATGAGGATGATCACACCAAACCCATGCCCAACCTGGTTGCCAAGTAGGCCATTGTGGTAAGGCAAGGTAGCAACGATATTCCCCTTTCCTTCCCAAAATTAAGTAGGATACAATATTCAAAGAACATTTTGAGAAGAAAAGCAAGAAGCAGTTTGAACCCCACTATATCAAATCTCGTGCTACATTTGTAAAAAAGAAACTAGCTTATGATATAGTAATACAAAAGCAATAATGAAGTTTGAGTTTTCTTCTGTCCTTCTTTCCCTCTTTGCCTTACTTCCCCTTCCACTTCTATAAACATATTTCAATCTTCTAACTTACTTTTTCTTGAGCTGTAGCTTTTTTTTTTTTTTTTTTTTTGTAGGTGCCTCTAGCACCCTTTAGCCTCTAAAATCTCCTTTCATTTTGGTACCTTCCCCTCTGCCTCTCCCTGTTACTGAGATGTTCCCTGCTCCTTATCCTTCTTCCTAGTAGATCTCACTTCTTCGAGGAATTTTTCTTTTTTAGTAATTTTCTTGATACCCCACTCGATCATCTTTTTTCAGCAACAGGTAGCATCTGAACTGCTGCATCAGTGCCACAGTAGTTTGGAAGTTTATGATACTTATGATGAGGCACACTAAGTTGTGAACTACAGCTATGAAAATCTGTAAAGAAAAGCCCTGGGAATCAGTGTTGATATAAGTATAGGAAAGAGAAAAGCAAGTCCAAGAATTGTGAAATTTAGTCAGGGATACTTACAGATTACTAATATTTTATCTATATTTATATATATGTATAACACTTGAATAGAAAAATAGATATGCTATTTGCATTTAAAAAAAAAAAAAAGAAGGAAAAAACCCAACCAACCCAGAGTTTCAATTTCTGGAATTTGTTCTTCTCAGTCAAGCTTGGAAAATCGATAACAAAGACAAGAGGAAATATATGGGCTTCCTCTGATGATAACATGATAAATCTCAACAAGATATTTCACTTTTCAGGAATTCTCATATATTCACAGAAATATGGAAATCTAGGAATTAGCACATCTGGACACGGAAAGGCTCTTCAGCAAGAGCAAAACACCCAACTGGATCAAGAAGAACTACCAGGTATCATTAAAATGCTTGAGAAGATTTCTTTCCAAAGGAAGTTATAAAAATCAGATTAGTTGGTCTGAAAAAGAAACTTACGGAAGAATCAGAAAACAGTACAAAGCTCTGAACCAGCCAACCACCTAGCTGACAATTTATCTGAGAGTCTTCTCACATTTTCCTTCTTGTTTTAGGCCACAGATCTATACAGTTATGCCCTTGGGCAAGTATTTTCTTTTTTTATTCACAAATATGAAAATAATACAAACCCAAGCCTTACAGCTCTAGACAAACACCAGTCCAATACATAAAAAGATAATGTCACATCCTATATTCTATTTTCTCATTTTCAAAGCCAGATCCATGATTTTAGGGAGCCTGATGTATTATTTTGATTAGAGTTGGGTAATTCAGGGAAACTTAAGCTAACTCTTTAAGGAGTTCACAGAAAGAAAACTGTCACTGAAAGAAAAACTGTTTGAAGCCTGACTTGGCTAGAGAGGTGGAAGAATCTGCTTCTAAACAGAGGACAGAGAAAGTATCATGAATCCCATGCTGAAGAGTATGTCTGCTGACAGGAACAGGGCTTATGTGGACAGCAAGGTAACATCTTTAGTATCTTCTAACAGCTATGGGGAAGTTAAGGAACTAGGCCATACACAAAGCTGGAAAATTATTTTAAGCCTACTCAGTTCTTTCTAGCTAGTGCCAGTCTTTTGGGTAGCAACACTGCTGGCAATCAAAAATACAATAAATTTTTTTTTTTCTGTAAACAGCTTCAAATAATGTAATTGATTTTGCAACTTTAGCATTACAGAATCACAGAATCACAGAATCATTATGGTTGGAAAGGACCTCCAGGGTCATCAAGTCCAACCTTTCTC